>JADLZN010011139.1:112878-274926 GCA_018155175.1 Sinocyclocheilus anophthalmus | reverse complement strand
GTATCGATATTTTTTTTTTGAGTATCGATACTTTCGATACTCGAATCAGTATCGATATATATATCGATACTTCAGGATCGATACACCCATCCCTAATTAATTTGCATAGCTATCCAGGCCATGATACCCTCACCTATTACTTATTGTCCTTTGGATATTTTATAACCTTTTCACTTTTATTTTGCCTCTGTCCCAACTTTTTTAAAGTTTGTTGCAGCCATCAAAATCAAAATTAGTTTATATTTACAAAAAAAAATTAAGTTGGCCATTGAAAACATTGGATATTTTTCTTTGTACTTCTCAGTCAATTAAATATAGGTTAAAGAGAATAAACAAATCACAGATCTGATTTTATTGGTTGTACCAAACATCCCAACTTTTATCGGAATTGGTGTTGTAATCATTGCATCATGTGACGTGGTACCCACAGGAGCCAGGGGTATTTAAAAACATTCAGATTTTTGCCACTATGAAACAAAAACGTAAAATCAATTAAAAAAGGGTCAAGGATTAAATAAATCACAGTTAATCCCTTGTTATAAACACATTCAGTCACTTTTTAAAGAAAATTCAGTATAATATGAACACATTTCTGGCTGTGGGAGTACGGATGAGTTCAAACAGATAAGATGTTACTGTAACCTATGGCTGACCTGCTGATGTCTTGTTCTCCCTGTGCGTGTTTCTGCAGACGCTGGAGTTCAGGCTTTAACAGCAGATCCAGCAGGTAGAAAACAAACTCTTTCTCTTCTGTGCTGGGCACGTGCCATTGGATGCCCAGGTTCAACAGGTCTCCAGGCTGCCCCCAGTCCTGATTCAGAGAGGAGACAGAGACAACTAGTGGAACATCAGCTTCCATGACATGATTTTTTTTCTATCTCAAAACTAAAAAAAACCACAACAACAACAGTGACCAATGTTTTGTGTAATTACGTATACTGATGATAATTGGCGTTATGTTTAAAATCATCCTTGTTATATTTTCTTTATACACTTTTCGTTAAGACCTTAAAAAAAAAGTTACAAAGAAGTTTCATGGATTTGTTTTCATAAACTTAGAAAATGAGGGGAGTAGTTCTGATTTTCTGAGAATGCAGAGGTGGAGTCAAGTTCAAATGAACCATGTAATAATACGTCAGACAGTGAGGAAGAGTGACGTCTGTCCGTCTAAGAAAAAGTACTCAGGTTAACCAATGCTTGAGACGGTGACGGAGCTCCACTAATCCATCCATTTACTCAATCTCATCTCTTTCTCTTTTAGATACGGTCCGGAGGAGAGAAGTTGGGTACCTGCTAGGGACATACTAGATCACTCTCTTATCGATGAATTTGATCGACAGCTAGGTCTTCCTGGGAATGTCAGGGGGCATTCCTAGGGGGAGGGGTACTGTCACGGTTCATGGGCCCGGACGGTCTTTCTGCGTCTTGTCATGTGCTTGTTGTTCTACGTCATTCGTTAGTGGTTGCAGCTGGCGCTCAATCAGAGCGCGCCAGCTGCAACTCGTTAGCGAGTCCTCTTATGGTCACCTGTTCATGGTGTTTGTCGGTTTCGTTATGCTCATGTTCCTGTCTCCTTGTCAGTTTCTCTGTTTCCAGTTCTCGCTCATTCAGGGTACGGATCTTCAAGCCTGCTCCTTGTTTTGGTCAAACGCAGTGGTTAGGATTTCTCTGTTTGCTCTGATTTCGGACCAGGGACCCGAGGATTATCACCTTGTGTCCTCCAGTTGTTTGTGATTACAATAAACCTTACCTTTGCCCTCGCACTTGGATCCTGACTCTTCTCTGTCGTGACAATAAACACAAAGGACCAGCTTAAACCAGCATCTCAGCGTCAAAACATACCTAACCAGCATATGCTGTTTTTTTCAACAGGGAAACCCAAAAAGCTGAGCCTATATACGATCCAGTATGGCTTCTCATGGACTAACCTTCATAAAACCTTTCAGCGGTTGTGTACGCTGCATAATCTACACACGAAGAGTAATGACTTTGAATTACAGTCGCTCAAAGAAGAGCCGAGACATCACATTTGTAGAGGAGGCGCCTTGACTACAGGTTCAATAATGCTAATGTATCTTCACGTGTGCAGCCTGAGTTTTATTTAATAATCGTGAAAGATTTTCTAATTGACCACTTATGGTCACAACTTTTGTCAAGTTACTAATATGTTCAGCCTAAATGTGATTTGAGACATTTTATAATTGCTACAATGGATTAGGAATTTAATGTATAATTGATTACTAGCCTAATAATGTGTCAATACACACAGTACCACAAAACAGACTGATTATGCTTAGTCTATTATTATTATCCAGTAGGCTTGCTTTTGTAATATTAACATGTAGGCTAACAGTGTTTGAACGATTATGCTAATTAATCAGCACATATTCTAGCCTATTTCAAAGAATGATTAATTAAATGATTAATTGAATTTGAATTAATTGAATTAATTGGCACATATACAAAGCCATTAATCACAGCTAAGAAAAAAATGTTCCTAGAATGTTTTGCCAATGTTCTCATTAAGTAATGAAAATTTTATTTTTTAATGTTATCTGAATTCTCAAACCACCGAATTTTCTTTTAATATTTTTGCTATGCAAATGTTAAGGGAACGTTCCATTTTATCTGCAAACATTAGACTGGAGGAATATTACTTATGATACTTTTGAACGTTGTCTGAAGGTTCTGAAACAACAACCACCTAAAAGGTTTCAGGAAAAAAGTTCCTTGAACAATGTTTAAATAACATTGTGGCAACATGTTGAGAACATTAGGCCTATAAATGACCAGATAACTTTGAATAAACATTCTATTTACATTTCTGGAAGAATGTTTGTTCATAACTTTGAGAGAACCAGAACATTAGCCAAAGTTCTGTGAATGATCCCTGTTAGCTAGAATTAGAATTACTCTGTTTTCTTTGTAAGGTGTGGCCACATTAGCAATATTTCTGCCAAATTTTGTTTTCAAAATGGTCCATTGTCTATTGTAGTGCAGTGCTCACAAGTCACTTTAAAACCGAGCAGATTTCGAATTGTTAGCAAGGCAAATTTTTGTGTGACCAACTTTAACATGAGCGAAATTTCAGTGGGGAATTTTTTACGCGATTCTTGGATTTCGACCGCGAAATTTCGCAGAGTAACGATCAATGTGACGGCACCTTTAAAGGGGTCATACGATGTTGCTAAAAATAACATTATTTTGTGTATTTGGTGTAATGAAATGTGTTTATGTGTTTTAAGGTTAAAAACACATTATTTTCCACATACTGTACATATTGTTTCTCCTCTATGCCATGCCTTTCTGAAACACGTCGATTTTTAAAAAACTCATCGGTCTGAAAAAGCGAGATGTACTCTGATTGGCAAGCTATCCAGTGCGTTATGATTGGCTGAATACCTCAAGCGTGTGACGGAAATGTTACACCCTTACCATATTGTGATGCCCTGTCCGGCCGGAGCGACGAGACAAAAACATTAAAACCCATTATAAACAAGGCATTTGTTACATCCAGTGGGGACATAATTATGGATTATAATGACTTATACTGGGATTATACGGACTTCTTTACTTTTTACGAGTGCGTTGCATAAAACATAAAACCATGTCTGCATTGGTGAAGGAGACATGGACAAACAAACAAACGCTACTTACACAGATCCAAACTCGTGTTTGTTTAGTCAGTGGCAAATTCTTTAAATATTAAAAAAAACTTACTTACAGTCTGTGAGTCGGAACAGCTGGCATTGTAGTCTACTCTGCCCAGGATCAGGAAACAGTCCTCCATAAAAAAATCTGAATATTTGGGTTGAACTGTTCAGGAACAGTGTTGTAAATACAACTTAACCACTGATTTCTAGCGTGTCCTCTTTTGGAAGGCCAAACAAAAAAGTTTCGCTTTCACAAACGGCGCAGCGGCGGATTCGAACGAAAGGAGCGAAAACCACATGTGACGACCCCGGGCTGGAGTTTGCTTCGTCCACGGTGAAAGCCGATCCCGCGATCCACAGTGCGAAGTTGAAGTTTCCTCAGCGACCAGCACGGATCAGCTCCAGGCATGACGAAGGGATATCGTCCTCTTTTGGAAGACCAAACAAAGTAGTTTCGTTTCACAACGAAACACACAGCACCTTCACTGCATGGCGGCGGCGGCAACAACAATAATACAGCGAGAATCAAAGTTACGCCTTATTTCTTTGTGTATACATTTGGGTGGTGTTATGCACATCTTCCCACATAGTGAGGTAGATATGTGGGGGGCGTGTTAGAACGAGCCATTTAGGTAGGCGTGGTTAACTCTTTACTTCATAAAGAAATCTCTTTGGATTTGAGACTTTAGACATTGCAACTTTACAGATCTTCTTTATGAACCAACGCTTGTTGGAACACTCGTAGCGTTGACAATATGACACATAATTTTTATTTGAATTACAATACCATTATGCAGAGGATTAACAAAATGTCACAGTCCCTCAGTCAATAGACTGGATGACAGGGCTCGGGCCTAAACACCATCCCCCACCTTGATCACATGACAACTAATCATGTATCACTGGGTTTATGGGCCTAAAGGATGTAGGGGAGAAAAGAAAACTCCCTCATTTACTAATGAGGAAAGAAAACACAATGCCAGAGAAAGGGGACTGTCTCTAATTCATAGGAAAACCTTTTTTTGATTGAATACACATATCCTTCAGGTCCTTGTGTATACCATTACTGTTCTTGTAGATTGTCTGTTGTAGTGTATGCTGTTTAATTCATGTTATCATAGACCACTAGTTAATATAACCGCACCTATTTCATGTCTAGTATCTATGAATTCGCCTTGTTATGATCGAAACAAGCGTGTATATTAAATGCTGATACCTATGCAACATATTGATGTTCTAAGAATCTGTACTAATTCGTGCCTCAACACTCCAGCGAATTACATATGCAAAATACCAGGCTTACAGACAAAGAGTCATAAAAATCCCCCGTATTTCCAACCTCCCGCTTGGGATTCCAGCCTTCCTCATTGGACGAACCCATCTTGAGAGGCGTGAATCTCTGCAGGCTATAAAAGGCCACACTCCATGTGACCCGACCCAGTCGGTGGTTCGGTCAGAAGCAAAGATAAAGATGTGAGAAAAACGCTTCAGGATACCAAAGCATATGTGCCAGGCCTTTCTTCGGCCTAGTCCTTTTCATTCATCAAGGGATTCTGACTCAAACTAGCTCTTTCTCATCAACCAAATTCAGCAAGATCTTGGGGCCTTAAGATTGCATCAGGAATCTTTTCAGACATACGCAAGTATCAAACATAGTCGATTTAATTGATGCATTAAGTAACAGTTACACCTTTTTACAAAGGTGTGTTTAAACTAAGAATCTGACGTTTCCCTCAGGTTTAGATCTGCTGAATATGCAAAATGGTTCCATAAATGTTATTCCTTATGACTCTTTCTGTACTGAGTTAAACTTTAAACCTTTCCTATAACAACTGTATGTGTGTGTGTGTGTATGTGTATGTTAGACCGGTTTATGTGTTTATGTAGTATGTTAGACTAGTTTTAGTGTTTATGTAGTTAATAAAACCTTTCTTGTATCACACTTGACGTGTTCATTTGTTTACTCATAACCGGAGTCAATACTCATGCAGATTTACGTTACAATCTTATAGAATTGTACAGTAAGAAGGTTATTTCCTTTAACCAGGAAATTAACGTTCTTAGAATTGACAAGACGGTTGACCCTGAGTGGTCAGCTAAATATCTACAGTGGATCTAAAATATTAATAATCATAATTAGTTATGGTTAATTATTTATATTTCCTGTTGTGAGCTAAATTCGCTACAGAGATTGGTGGAGAATGCGGGTATGATAAAACGAAAGTTATGAGTTTAAACACTGGCAACTTAAAAGTGTGTGCTTGATAGCCCAGGTTAAAATAGGACGTGACTTCAGATGCTCGGTTGTGTCCCTATTTGCTGGCTTGTTCAGATGCAGATAAAGTGGGGGTTTGAACTGGTACCGCTATTAAGATTGGAAGAGTCTTTATGTATTTCATGCTTAATGGCATCGGTGTAAGGTTAATCTGATTTTAGCAAAGAAACCCTAATTTCAGTATTAAAGCATAAATCTGTCTTGACAAAGCGTAAGTCTGAATCTCAGTTCAGCGGCATGTCCAAACTGTACCATATGTAATATGCTTTAGTGAAGAAATCACAAAATTGCAGTATTGTTTAAATTGTTTCTTTGAAGAAGAAATCTCAGTACAGTTATATCAAGGTAGATGTGAGCGCTGCTCCCCCTTTCTACAGCATAAAGGCCTTATATTTTATAATTAGATTGAAGCAATTCATTTACACTTTGACTGTATATATATAAGCCTAGCAACCTGGTGGTCATTACGGTGTTTCACTCGCTGAGTGAAATTAAAGGTGTAATATTGTACTTTAGTACTCATATGTGAGGCAAACATAACTACATATATGTTTAAACCGGTTTTAACTTACAGTAAACACGTTTTGTAATTCTTTAAACAAGTGCAAGAAGTTTATTGTTACATTAGAGAAGCACTCAACGAAGAGCTTAGGTAATGCAACAAGTCTTGAAAGCTGAAAGCACCACGTTCTAAAACTAAGACTGTTTAACATAGACAGACATTAAAACTGCGTTAATTACACTGGCATACATTGGTTACCGTGACAACAACTTGTAACAGGAAGTGCTAACTTCACATAGCACAAAACACAATGTTGTAAACAAACCATGAAGCAGCCAAGCTAACACGACTTAGCATAGTTTCAACTTAGGCTAAGCTACCAAATAGCTTTAAAAAATTAGGGGTTAGCACTCTTTAATTGAAACTTTTAAATACAACATGTGTGTATGCAGTGTTAAGTAATTTGAACTTAACCTAATCCCCGGTTTCTGATTTTTACATTTCTCTTCCTTCTTTTTCTTCTTATTCTATGTTTCTCAATCTTCAATTCGACTCAGCGAATTTAACTATCTAGATGTACCCTTCCTGAATGCTATTGCTTAGTTAAAATGTAATTAAATCTAAATTTAATTACATCATAACTGTCTATCTAGAGAAGAATCATTAAGTTATTGGGTGTTTTAGTGGCACAGTGAATAACGCGCTACGGAGGGCGGGGCACACACATGGCATGGCCCAGCATGGGAGCTGAACACGCAGCAGCTGTGACCAGACATGGTGTGTTGCCCAACACAAATCAGTTAAACACGAGTGCTACTGATTGTTCCTAATAACAGATTGATTACCCTGTTTTAATAATATAAGTCAGCTAATTTTAAATCCATTTACAAGTTATGCCCCCTTGATGTTCTCTCTGAAACTCAAAAGGAACCAGAGACATTCTATTTTGATTGGTTTATTTCAAAAATAATCTTAATCTGAATAGAAATGCTCTCCTTTTTCTTTCTGCTTTTCCCTTTTCTCCTTCATACCTCAGAGATTAAGCTTGTTTGGGGAACCGTCAGCAAATTCTGAGTGATAATTTGACAATAATTTGACAGTAGTCTTAAATCATCAATCAAAATCCTGTTTACGTCCTTTTCAGCAAAACATATGATGACCCAAAACTATTTTAGCATTCACACTCCGTTTTGATCTTGTAGTAGTCTCTAGCCCGTACTCTCAACACCAGTGTGTCAAAACGTTGAAGATGCTCAGACTAACTGCACAGAATGCAGACCAGAGAGGGCTGGCAAGGCGTCGTGAGGAACACCCCCTTTACCCAGGCCCGACGACCACCTACTGAGCCGAAAGCGGCTGGACGCGGAGAGGGGTGTGCCTCAGACTCAGGACTCGGGCGAGAGTTGTGGCTACAAAAAGCTCGCCAAGGTCATCACCCTCCGTGGCCCACAACCTCATGGGTCTGAAACAGGAGGTAAATGATCTCAAGCAACAGATCACAGCGGTAGCCCACTAGGACCCCAGCAAAATGGAGTTACAGTAGGAAATCAATAGATTTAAAAAGGCTTTGACAGCTGCTGAACAGCAAGAGCACATGGAAAAGGTAGCCAGAAAGGACCTGGAAAGGAAACACCCACACAAAAATTACTATTAAAGCAGCAAATTCTGAGCTCTTAGACAAAGTTGCCAGAATTGAGACTCTGATCCAGCAGCTGAACAACACTCAAGACAAACTTGACATGGTCCAAAGAGAACTCAGGTACTCTTATAGGCTGCAAAAGGAAACACAGTGGGAGAAACACCCTACTCCAGCATCCTCACTCAGCAGTGCAAAACTACCTCAGGTGCACGAAGCTACGAAAGGAGGAGCCAGCACTTTCTGCTTAACAACACAGCAGACAGACCCATAATACCTCCAGCAAACACAGAGAGGAGGGGGTCCCTTCCAAACATCCCTGCAGCAGCGCATGATGCGAACCCCAGAAACTTTGACAAGCTAACCATAAAACAATAGTTTCCTACTTTATGCAATACGAGCAGTAATTTAGAACGGTGGAATCGTTTTAAACATTGCTTGCAAGCAGAACCAGTAATCAATCTTATGTGTCCGTCCCATAACATTTACATAACTTCTTATACATGCACATACCAGTTTCTGATCAAAATCAGAAATTATAGTTTGAATGCGCCTTCCTGCGAGCAGTAAGAAGTTTTCAGTGCTCTAATGTGTTTAAATCGTACGATAAGAAAATAACCTGACTTTAGCGAAGAAATCCTAAATTCTGTTGTTAGTGGAGCATAGGTCTTTTTCCTGACGACGAAATATCGGGATTAGCAGCTCATATAAATGGTACCAGAATAAATCGGTCTGAGTTTGGGCGAAAAAATCCCCTTTTTCAGCACTGTTGTAGGTGATCTGAACGATGCTCCTCATTTCACTAATTTAAGACCTTATTATGTGTTACGTATCATTGTATTCATATCGACCCACTCATGTGAAACATTTACGTAACTCTTATACATGCGCGCACCAGGTTCTGAATATAATCAGATAAAACTATAGCTTGAAGGTGCCTTCCTACAGGTATTAGAATGTTTCAGTGCTATAATGTTTTTAAATAGTACGATAAGAAACTAACCTGATTTTTAGCGAAGAAATCCTAATTTCTGAGTTAGTAGAGCACAAGTCTATTTTCTGAAGACGAAATCTCGGGATTAGCAGCTCATATAAATGGTACCAGAATGAATCGGTCTGATCTTGGGCGAAGAAATCCCCTTTTTCAGCACTGTGTAGGTGATCTGAGCGATACTCCTCATTTCATTAATTTAAGGCCTTATTATGTGTTACGTATCATTGTATTTCATTATGACTCGCTCATTTGAAACATTTACGTAAAATTAATGGTGTTATTCTAGCGTAGCTAACTACGAATCCACCATTGCCTGTGAAGTGAATGTGCTGTTTTGAGTAATGGATGAATTTGTACGGGACATGCATGAGTTTCCCATGCATGCTCACAGCAGTGCAAGTCTGCTCCACCTGCACCTGTTGTGAGCTTGCATTGGTCTCCTAGCAACACGTGACCCCGGAAGTGTGAGCAGACTCTTCCGGTTAATCTGACAACAGCATTCACTTCACAGACCTGTGTGTCAACAAAGAATTGCGTGTAACTAACGCTAACTCTTAAGCTAAGCCCTTTACCTCAACTGCTAGCTGTTAGCATCTGACTAACACTTAGATAGGCGTGTAAAGTGTAACTTTCTAACCACACCTCTCTCTCCCTCTCTCTCTCCCTCTCTCTCCGTCACTCCTGGTGTCACTTCCTGTTGGGGGTTTTGATTGCCTCACACATACTGGGTTTTATTTGTGTTATTGTTTATTTTTGTTTTGACTTTATTCTACCTCTTTTTAATTTTATTGCATTTATTTACATTTGTTTAGCACAAATGTACCAATTCAGCGAAATTGATTTGTATTAAATTTGAGATTTAATTAAATCAAATTTTTATTTATTTTTTATTTTATTCCATTTTTATTTTTATTTTTATTTTGTTTATTTACTTTCCCCTTTTAATTTCCTACAGCTCTTAGGACCCCTTGTTTTTTTTTATTTAATTTTTTTTGTTGTTGTGTTTTACTTTTAACTTATTTTAGTATTTTCACCATCACCATAGTCGCTTTTGGATAGGATTACAGTAGTTCGAGCAACTGTTGTTTCCTTAACGAGTTATACAGGTTTTTAGTAGCATAATCCCTGTTTCCTCTCTACTTCTCCTCACGCCTCAGTGCCAGGCCTAATACGTTGAAGGGCAGCTACCATTGCAACACAATGTAGGCTAACATAAAACTAGAAACAATTCCCACTGTTTCTTTTTCTTTTGACGAGGTATTTGGTGGGTCCCTGCTAGTTTAGCTAACAGCCTAACCCTAGGGTTATGAAGTCTATAGCAGCATCACACACAAGTGAAACATGCTAGCCATATTCTTAGACAACAACTCATAAATGGTAAAAAACTTTTTTTTTTTTTTTTTTTTTTTTTTTTTTGTTTTTGTGAGTTCATCTTATTTTATTTCAGTTTCGTCAAAGTGACCAAACCCGTGAACCATCAGTAATATAGCCCGGTCATCAGCTGACCCCTACAGCCCCCTCAACAAAGTTACTCAAACTCTCCCTTTGTGTTCACGAACACAAAAACATAGCACCTTACCTCACTAGCTGCCTCCCACCAGCTAGTCATACCTTACACGGCCTACACAGCCGTTCCCCTTAGAGATAGTTTAACACCTCTGAACGTACCTGCATTTGCCTTGTGTCTCACTCTCTCTGGTGTTCCCACAAGTGTGCCAGTATGTCGCAGACATTCCACAGACAACCAGCCCTGCCAGCTCACCAGGACCACATGGACACTCAGTAGAGCACTGTAATGGACATCATTCAGCTCAAAGCAGCCAACGACCTGCCATGGCAAAGAAAGGAACAGCGAGACTGCGACATAAGCGAACACTTGACCAGCATCATCCTCTCCTCGGCCCACACCCTCAAGGGCCTCAGACAGGAGGTATATGAGCTGAAACTGCAAGTCACAGAATTCTGCAGAGAACTGACACCTGCTCAACGAGAGAAAGCACAGAACGGATGCAAAGAACCTCACAAAATGGTGCGACAGAAGGAAATCACCAATCTTCACAGAGGCTCTAAAGGCTGCTAGACACCAAGCGCCACTGGCAAAAGCCATCAGACAGGACTTGAAAACAGAACTGTTTCAAACAAAGTCACTCTTAAAACAACATATGTGGAACTAAATGAGAGAGACACCACATCTTACGCCTTACAAGGCCACCTGCATACAGACAGAGCTGAGGTCCAAACCCTGACTCAGCAATTAGAAAGGAGCTTGACTTGGTTCAGAAAGAATTTAAACGTCCTACCGACTGCGCATAGACTTAAGCAAAAGACAGCCGGCTGAATATCGGTCGCCAGCAGTGCAAGCCCTCCACGCCTGTGCACAGCTACGAAAGGGGGGAAAGGGAGCCAAAGCCTTCTGCTTGACACTTCACAAGTCAGCTCCCCGAAAACCTCTGCAGCTGCAACAAAAAAAAAAAAAAAAAAAATTTCAGGCGAACCGAAGCAACGCAACGAGGTGAATTCAGTGTCACAAATGAACTGAAATATGCTTGCAGACCACAAGGCGAACAGATAGGGAAAACACGAAACAGAACTTCCCCTGGCCAGCAGGCCCACCCCCCTCAGCCAAGAGTCTGAACCTGCGAGGGGGGGGCGAGAGCCACTGTTCACACGTCACCAATCAGCAGCCACAAGGGGGTGGGGCAAGGACCTTTCCAGAGGATCACTGCAGACACACACACCGTGTGACCCCACAGACCCCAACGAGCTGGCCAGAGACAACACATATGGCAACCTAAATACTCTCAGACCCAAAGTCTGAACACGGACTGATCGCTGCCCAGACACCAAGCAGGGCCGGCGTGAAACTCCCCATGCTTACTACCACAGACTTTGACAAACTTACTCCAAAGCTCACAATTACCCTGGGATGGCGGAGGACACCAGCTGCAAGAAGTCATCTAGGCATTAGGGCCTGCCGCACAATGCCTAATCAACAGCTGCGTAACCTGACACAGAAGGCCTTTAACAAGCACAAGGCCTCCACTAAAGGTGTTTGTCAAACCCCACTGAGTCTGAACTTCACAACTCAGAATCCAAAGCGGGCACCAGAAGGCACCCAGCATTGCCACAATGCAAAACCCTTCCACAGAAAGCCCCTAGCCAGAAGAGGACAGAGCCACCACCATGAGGGGCAACAGACCAGGTTCCAGACCAACCACTGGGAAAAGGCGTCCTCATCCTGCAAACACCCCGGTATGTCCAACAGCAGTCCACCACAACATCCTCCTCCACACAACGGAGGCTACACAAGGACAGCTGGACACGCCTACTTCTGGGTTACAGGAGCTGCTGACACTCGCAAAAGAGCTCCTTGAACAAAACTCAACTAAGGAGTATTGAGAAGGACAAACCTCTGACTCCTTGCCTGCTGCAACACAGCATCAGGCCCCTCCAAGGGAGGAGCATCCCTTGAAACCGGTCGACACCCCCAGAAGCAGCCAGACAACGTTGGATTGAGCAACGGGCCCACATGCCCAACAGCGAAAGCTCTACCAACACAACTCAGGCAAGCTCAAGTCGGCGCCGCCACAAGAGCTAAGCGACACCGCAAACATCAGATTTCTAGTGACGTTCGGGCAGAACAGAGAGCTAACAACCACCTGCTGCTCTCCTGCCATCATCACTAGGTCAGTCTGAAACTCTCTGCACGCTACAAAATCTCCATAACAATTACCTGCAATCCCTGGAACCACCTGCACTCTCACCAGTGAGAGTCTAACCCGGCTGTTCCACATCGGGGGTACCACAGATAGCCTACTGGCTAAAAGCATCAACAAAAACATCCTACCCGGAATAACTCACTTCAGGATGACAGGTGACAAAGCCTCGACACCTGCTGCATAAGCTCGAGGACCCACACCTTGCTACAGCCTACATCACCACAGCACCCCCCCAGACAGCATCCAACACGGCACCAACAGCCAAAAACCACCACTGGCTCCCAGACGTGAGTGGCAGGTGTGTGTTCGATTGTTCTGCACCTTGACATCGCTCGTTGTTTTCTATTCTACGGACAACAACGCTCGACAGGGGGGAAATATGTAGCGTCTCGACCAATCTGACCCCCACCCCCCCACCACTTAAAAAATTTTTTTTTTTATTTTTTGGAACATGTAACAAATCAATTGTTTTTTATTCAGTAGATTAACAAATCGTCACAGTCCCCGCATTCAATAGACTGGATGCCAGGGCTCCGCTTGAACACCATCCCCCACCTTGAACACCATGACAACTAATCATGATATCACAGGTTTTATGGCCTAAAGGAAGTAGGGGAGAAAATCCCCTATTTACTCATGAGAAAGGACACACAATGCCCAGAGAACGGACCTGTCTCTAATTAATTCACTTAGGAAAACCTTCTTGTTGAATTTACCATACTCCTTTGGTCATTGTGTATACCATACTGTCTTGTATATGTCGGTTAGTGATGCTGGTTATCCATGTTATCATTAGACCATAGTTAATATACCTCACCTATTCATGTCTAGTATATATGAATTCGCTTTCTTATGATCGAAACAAGTGTGTATTTTATATGCTGATACCTATGCAACATATTTATGTTCTAAGAATCTGTACTAATTCGGGCCTCAACACTCCAGCGAATTACATAAGCAAAATACCATGCTTACAGACAAAGAAACATAAAACTCCCCAGTATTTCCAACCACCCGCTTGGAATTTCAGCCTTTCTCACTGGACAAGCCATCTTGAGAGGCGTGAATCTTTGCAGGCTTAAAAGGCCCACACTCCATGTGACCCGCCCATGTTGGTGGTTCAGTGAGATGCTAAGATGAGGATGTGAGAAACGCTCCAGGATACCATAGCTCGTGCCAGGCTCCGGCCTAGTCTTTTTCATTCATCAAGTGATTCTGACTCGAACTAGCTCTTTCTCATCAACCAACTTCAGCAAGATCTTGGGGCCTTAAGATTGCATCAGGAATCTTTTTCAGACATACGCAAGTATCAAACTTAGTCGATTTAATTGATGCATTAAGTATCAGTTACACCTTTTACAAGGTTTGTTTGAACTAAGAATCTGACGTTTTCCTCAGGTTTTAGATCTGCTGAATATACAAAATGGTTCCATAAATGTCATTCCTTTCTCTGTACTGAGTTAAGCTTTAACCTTTTCCTATACAAACTGTATGTGTGTGTGTGTGTATGTGTATTTAGACCCAGCTTAAGTGTTTATGTAGTATGTTAGACTAGTTTAAGTGTTTATGTAGTTAATAAAACCTTACTTGTATCACACTTGACGTGTTCATTGTTTACTCATAACCGGAGTCAATAATCATGCAGATTTACGTTACAAACTTATAGAATTGTACAGTAAGAAAGTTATTTCCTTTAACCAGGAAATTAACGTTCTTAGAATTGACAAGACGGTTGACCCTGAGTGGTCAGCTAAATATCTACAGTGGATCTAAAATATTAATAATTAATCATAATTAGTTATGGTTAATTATTCATATTTCCTGTTGTGAGCTAAATTCGCTACACTCCAAAGAGAAAGGAAAAATTGAAATTGCATCATATGACCCCTTTAAAGCACTAATCGAACGAATCAGTGAATCGAGTCATTTAATTTAAACGATTCATTGAATTGATTATCAAGTGTTAATCAAATATGGTGTGTTTAAAATTCACTATTTCCCGGCAGCATCAGTGAGATCGGTAATAGCGAGCTGTGTCCGTGAGCGGAGGGCGTGTGTAGGGGATCCACACACACTCAATTCTATGCTATAGTATGAGCGAGTGTGTGTGTGTGTGTGCAGATAACGGCGTGGCCCCGGTCTGTGTCTTTGTAGCCGGCAAGGGGAAGGCGTGGTGAGTGTCTGATCACAGATGAACAGATGAGGGAATGTGGCAGATGTGCGGCGATACATCCGACAGCGAGCGTGTGAACTGAACGGAAACGCCCTTATAAACAGAGGTAAGATTTATTCGCCCATGTGTTAATCCAATGATTCGCTTTTGTATTATTTGTCGTTTTTCGTCTGTTTTGCTGCTTTGACAACAGGCTGCACAGGAGCACGTGAAACACGATGGATTAACGGGACGATGTGCATGGTTTTTATTTTTAAATTAAGATTGTGTAAGCTCATATGCAGTTATTCGCATTCATTTGGCAAAATGACTATGGGCTATATGTTTTTTTTTTTTGGTGCAATAGAAAGGATCTGTGTTTGACCATTCATAGGATTCATTTATTAATTTCATGGTCACTATGTCCTGTTGAAGCATCTTTGTGAACTGTGAGGTTGCCTACAAGATGCATTATAAGAGAATAAGTTCACTAGGGTTTACTAGCTTACAGTCATTGTGGCTAGTTCTTCTCTGGTTATCTGTTTCTGAACATAGACAGTATTGTGTCACATCACAGACATAGTGGTTTGTGAAATTAATATTTCCTCTTTGATGAGGACACCGGAAATTACATGAGATGATGTCATGACATTTTTTTGTTTCAAATGTCATTAAGTAATTGCATACATATAAGTAGATTTGTATTGGTTATTAGGCTACTTGTGCTAGGCTACAGTATTATAAGTTATATAAAATTGCAAACTGATTTAAACTTGTAATTGTCAAGTCTGTGTGTGTTTATGATTCTGTTTGTGAACACAAGAATGCTAGATGCAAGCTTAGCAATTTATGATAGAATTTGTATTTTTGCAATCCAAATTAGGAAATGTATACCTGTGATGACATTTGTTGTGCAACATGATATTATGTTGCTTCTTGCACGTTTCGCGACACTTTCAAAGTGAAATCTCCAGTAAGTGGCGTTAAAAGCGTGTTGAGTTTTAACAGATGAACGTGAATCTGACCACTTTTATGTTAGTTGTGTGTTGCAGAATGCTAAAAGGTTCATATTCTTTAGCCATTTAAAATAGCGTACTACCTAAAGTAAACCCTACTCTACACTTAAAGGGATGGTTCACCCAAAAAGACAATTATGTCATTAATTACTCCTCTCAGGTCTTTCCAAACCCGCAAGACCTTCGTTCATCTTCAAAACACAAATTACGATTTTTTTTTTTTGATGATTAAATCCGAGAGCTCCTGACCCTGCATGACAGCAAGGGTCCTACCACGATCAAGGCACAAAAACGTAGTAAGGACATCGGTAAAATAATCCATGTGACATCAGGGGTTCAACCGTAATTTTATGAAGCTACAAGAATACTTTTTGTGCGCAAAGAAAACAAAAATAATGACTTTATTCAACTATTCTTCTCACCCGAGTTACGTCTTCTGCCATTTTGGAGAGTATCACAATGCATGCACGTTGGCTTTGATCTGCATGTACACGAGCATACGACTATTTTAACGATGCCTTTACTACGTTTCTGTGCCTTGACCTTGGTGGTACAGTACCCTTGCTTTCTATGGAGGGTCAGAAAGCGCTCGGATTTCATCCCGAAATATGCTTTAAAGGTAGGGCTGTGCAAGACAATCGAATGCGATTTTCATGCGCATCTCGTCAGTAAAGTCGGTTCTGTGATTAGTAGTAAGTCTCCAGCACTTCTTTTCAGATGGAGCGGCCTTTCTACCAGAGCCATGTTCACTGACAAGCTACGCAAAATCACGTTCAAAATCGCATGCGATTCATTGCCGATTATAAACGCGATTTTGTGTAGCTTGTCAGCGAACTACGGCTCTGTGTATTAAATGTGTCCCTCCAATCTTAATGGTTATTTCACACAAAAATGAAAATTAGCCCATGATTTACTCGCCCTCGAGGCATCCTAGGTGTATATGTAAAATACCTTCTTCTTTCAGACGAATCCATCTGAGTTTCAGGGTACGGAAAGTAGTCAGACCCCCTTAAATTTTTCACTCTTTTTTATATTGCAGACATTTGCTAAAATCATGTAACAGTTAACACTAAAAATATACATATATTTTAATAAATACCTCATTAATGTAACACAGCACCCCATATTGACAGAAAAAACACAGAATTGTTGACATTTTTGCAGATTTATTAAAAAGAAAAACTGAAATATCACATGGTCCTATGTATTCAGACCCTTTGCTCAGTATTTGGTAGAAGTACCCTTTTGATCTAATACAGCCGTGAGTCTTTTTGGGAAAGATGCAACAATTTTTTCACACCTGGATTTGGGGATCCTCTGCCATTCCTCCTTGCAGTTCCTCTCCAGTTCTGTCAGGTTGGTTGGTAAGCGTTGGTGGACAGCCATTTATAGGTCTCTCCAGAGATGCTCAATTGGGTTTAAGTCAGGGCTCTGGCTGGGCCATTTAAGAACAGTCACAGAGTTGTTGTGAATCCACTCCTTCGTTATTTTAGCTGTGTGCTTAGGGTCATTGTTTTGTTGGAAGGTAAACCTTCGGCCCATTCTGAGGTCCTGAGCACTCTGGAGAATGTTTTCGTCTAGGATATCCCTGTACTTGGCTGCATTCATCTTTTCCCTCGATTGCAACCAGTCGTCCCTTCCCTGCAGCTGAAAAACACCCCCACAGCATTATGTTGCCACCACCATGCTTCACTGTTGGGATTGTATTGGATAGGTGATGAGCAGTGCCTGGTTTTCTTTACACATACCGCTTAGAATTAAGGCCATAAAGTTCTATCTTGTTCTCATCAGACCAGATAATCTTATTTATCACCATCTTGGAATCCTTCAGGTGTTTTTTAGCAAACTCATGTGTCTTGCACTAAGGAGAGGCTACCGTCGGGCCACTCTGCCATAAAGCCCGACTGGTGGAGGTCTGCAGTGATGGTTGACTTTCTACAACTTTCTCCTATCTCCCGACTGCATCTCTGGAGCTCCGCCACAGTGATCTTTGGGTTCTTCTTTACCTCTCTCACCAAGGCTCTCTCTCCCCCGATAGCTCCGTTTGGCCGGACGGCCAGCTCTAGGAAGGGTTCTTGGTCGTCCCAAACGTCTTCCATTTAATGAATGGAGGCCACTGTGCTCTTGGGATCCTTAAGTGCAGCAGAAATTTTTTTTATCCTTGGCCAGATCTGTGCCTTGCCACCATTCTGTCTCTGAGCTCTTCAGGCAGTTCCTTTGACCTCATGATTCTCATTTGCTCTGACATGCACTGTGAGCTGTAAGGTCTTATATAGACAGGTGTGTGGCTTTCCTAATCAAGTCAATCAGTATAATCAAACACAGCTGACTCAAATGAAGGTGTAGAACCATCTCAAGGATGATCAGAATAAATGGACAGCACCTGAGTTAAATATAGGAGTGTCACAGCAAAGGGTCTGAATACTAGGACCATGTGATATTTCAGTTTTTCTTTTTTAATAAATCTGCATAAATGTCAACAATTCTGTGTTTTTTTTCTGTCAATATGGGGTGCTTGTGTGTACATTAATGAGGAAAAAAAATTAACTTAAATGATTTTAGCAAATGGCTGCAATATAACAAAGAGTGAAAAATTTAAGGGGGTCTGGATACTTTCCGTACCCACTGTATATTAAAAATTGTCTTTGATCTTTCAAGCTGTTTTAATGGCAGTCAGTGGGTGTTGCAGTGCTTCAGTCCAAAATAAGTGGAATAAAGTGCATCCATCCATAATAAAAGTGCCTCACATAAGAGCTTAATTAAGTATTATTACGTGTTTGAATTGGATATTTTTCTTACAAAAATGCATCGATTCGCTAAAGGAGGACTTTGTTCACCCCCTGGAGCTGTGTGAGACACTTTTTATTTAGGATGGACACTTTTTATTTCACTTCTTTTGGGCTGATGCACTGCAACACCCGCTGACTGCCATTAAACAGCTTGGAAGATCAAAGTCAATTTTTTTATATAACTCCGATTGGATTCATCTGAAAGAAGGAAGTCATATCCCCTAGATGCCTTGAGGGTGAGTACATGATGGACTATTTTAAATTTTTGGGGAAAAAAACTCTACCTTATTTGCATTTCCGAAGATGAAACGCACTCCCATGCTATTTAGTTTGCTTATCCCACGTGTTTGAGCTCTTTTTAAAATTGTGACTATGTTTTTTGTTTTTTTTTTTTTTTTTTTTTTAAAAAAATGGACTCGAGTGCTTTGCATCTCAAGTGTGCAATGCTGTACTAGTGTACTAAGAGCAAGTACTACTCCGAAAACCATGCATATGGAAATGGCTGAACTGATGCAAACATCAAAACATATTAATTTACAAATGATGCACTATGGTAAAGTGTTTTGAGGTCATATTATGTGCATGAAGCGTCCAAAAAAAATAAGTCTCTTTAATCAATAATTTTGACCCCTGTAAATCATGATTTGTGTGAAAAATAATAAAATTGAGTTTTACTGCCGCTAGTGTTCATTTCAGCTAGAAACAGCAGTGAATTGGATGTATAGGTGTGTTTCTGGAGTTTAGGTAGAGGCCTATTTTTTTCATTGAGCCCATGTTGTTATTTTTTTGGTGAACTGTTCTTTTTTAGAAGCTAATACAATAGCCTTTGCTGTTATTTCTAAGGTCAGTGTACAGTTGCTGTGTACAGTCTATCTATGTTTAACTACCATTTTTTCTTATTAGCTTCAGGATTTGGAGGTAATTTGGGGAGCAGACAGGGCACTCATGTTTGCAGGACACTAGCTCATTTATATTCGAAGTCTTACCTGAAAGTAAAATAAGGTCATGCGGCTGGAGGATATATTTGCATCGCTGTATTTGCATGCCATACTGCTGGAGCTGCATGAAGGGGCGATACTTTCTAAAAGCATATAAAATCTCGCTGTTACGAATTTTAAAATATGCGACAAATACCCAAAAGCATTCACTGGAAAATTAGCAGATGCACCAATAGCATATGCACAAAACCTGAGACATTACATTTACATTGACACATTTGGCAGACGCTTTTATCCAAATCGATTTACATTGCATTCAAGGTGCACATTTTTTTAATTCATTTCCTTGGGAATCGAACCCATGACCTTGGCATTGCCAGCACCATGCATTGTTTGAGCTACAGGTCTATTGAAACAGAAAGTTTGGACTCATCCCTTCTTTTTTTTTTTTTTAAGTAGGCAAAAAACTTTAGTCTATATCACCGCCATGGCGTGAATTTGCTAATGCAAGTCAGAGGCAGTCATTATTAGCGGGAGGAGACATTCTCATTGTAAACAGTAACGATTTGAAAACGACTGTGAGTGCAACCTGATGTCACCGATATTTTATGTCTCTTTTCATGTAACAAAATATCCGTAAATTTAAAGCATTTAAAAAATAGTGAACTTTTAGGAGTACACTAGCTTTTTTATGGCCTCAAAATTGGACGTAAACAATAATGGGATCTATAAAAAGTATCATCCGTACATTATATCTGTATGCCCCTTCTCCGGCTTTTATAGCTTTTTTGTTTTCCTCATAACTCTCAGGAAAAGACTCTTTGACGTATAACTGCTTGTCAGCCTTGTAAACAGGAACTGGTAGTTAAAGAAGAGTCTTTGGATGTGGAAATAAGCTGCAAGCGTCTTTTCTGTGAGAAGCAACTGCAGGAATTCATGTTCAGGAAGCCTTGTCACAAACAGACAGCAACTAATTTTAAACACTAATTAAGATAATGCTCATTGTTTCTTCTTCTCTTCTTCCTTCTTCGTGTGGGGTTGCCCTGAAAAGGCGCAAGGGGGGGGGTCGTGGAAGTGACAGTGTTTTTCCGTGACAGTATATTATCACATTCTTTTCACTAGTAGCATCTTCATGTGAAGCGTTTACGTTTGAGTTCAAGGTGCTTTTAAGTACAAATTTAGTTTAGGGTAGATGACCTAGGGTTTATTTTTAGTTCAGTGTCGTTTCTCCTTTCCATCTTATGAATGCTTCTTGAAAGATCTGCTTGAAGCCTCTGAGTTTGATCGCTGCAGGTACATATACATATATATATGTATATATATATATCACTCTAAAATCAAAAGAAAACGTTATATTTTGCATAATGTAAACAGAGGACCAAGGAATCGTTGACCTATAAATAAGAAGACTGCCATGACTTATGCTTTTAAATATTTGAACAAATATTCCTGAGTCAGTT
This sequence comes from Sinocyclocheilus anophthalmus, assembly GCA_018155175.1. Lineage (NCBI taxonomy): Eukaryota > Metazoa > Chordata > Actinopteri > Cypriniformes > Cyprinidae > Sinocyclocheilus > Sinocyclocheilus anophthalmus. The sequence goes on along the minus strand of JADLZN010011139.1, from coordinate 253,792 downwards.
CTGTACAATCAGGCTGTTGATCCAGTTCACAAATTTGATTTGTTTTATTTATTTATTTTACTGATAAATTATATTGATTGAACGTAAGTTTTGTATGACATGAACTACAACTCAAAAGTTTGGGGGTCAGTAATACTTTTAATAGTCTTTTAGCATATTGTAAAATATTATTGCAAATTAAAAATAAATGTTTTCTATTTGAATATATGTAATGATTTATTTCTGTGATCAAAGCTGTATTTTCAGCATCATTACTCCAGTCTTCAGTGTCACATGATCCTTCAGAAATCATTTTGATATGCTGATTTGCTGCTCAAGAAACATTTATTATCAATGTTGAAAACAGCTGTGCTGCTTCATTTTTATTATTGATCAATAGAAAGATCAATAAAACAGCGTTTATTTGAAATCGAATCTTGTAAATCTAAATACCTTATTTGTCACTTTTAACCAATTTAATGTGTCCATGCTGAATAATAATAAGAACGAAGAATTAATAATCACAATTATTATTAAGTATAATATGAGTACTCAATGCAGTATTATCTTCTATATTTTATTAAAACAAAATTCTGACCCAAATGTTTTTAGAGGCGGATAACATTGTAACACTGTGTGCTTGAGATGATATTTAAGTATGTTTTTAATGTTGATTTGTCAATACTTGGGTAAATTAAATCAACATCACATTTCTAATGTTGTTTTTTTTTACATTACAATTATTATAATTTTTGGAGGCGAATATTCTTAATTGTAATACAAATCATACGAAACGAAAACAAACAACCAAAAACCAAACTGTGAAGGTCCTAAAACAGGCTTAATTTTCTTTATGCAAAATTGCATTTATTGATTTATTTTTAAGATCAAATATTTCCCACACGTGATAGTCACTGTTTCACAGAGCCTAAAACCCAGTTCATCAAAACCAAAGTAATTGCTCCCAGTTCCCATGTGAATAACAAACTGACCAAGTTCTCACTCCCGTGGGAGACCTCAGACGAAAAGGGTGGTGTTTGGAAGAAACATCCGATAATCAGATCAGGTTTTGGTTTTAATTCATTATTGTAGTACCACTGACCTTCAGAATCCAGAATAAACTCTGTTTCTAGCAGCTCCTGTTTAGACTATGAACTGCAGGTGGATTTACTGAGGTCCCTGAGGGTTGCAAACATACGTAATCTCTTGCCCAAGCAGCTGGCAGACAACCAGCTCTAATCACCCATAGGATATGAGCTGCCAGCGGGACAGTGTGTGTGTGTGTGTAATCAGTCTAGAGCTGGATCCTATGACGGGATATCGACCTCTATTGTTGTGAGAAACTGTGGTGTAACCTGCCGGATCTGTATGAAGACCAGTACAGTGGATTTCACACCAGATGAAGACTTTAACTGTATGTTAACACAAGTGTCTGCTGAGTCTGATTGAGTCTTAATACAAAAACTGTGTCACAAATGACGCACTATACACTATGCACTTATACACTATGTACTCAACCATGTAGTGCATGAATTTTATAAGGTTATTCTGTCATTAATAATCAGAGTCTGATAGCCCCTCCCCCTTTGCGACGTAATTAAAGCTGCGACAGTTGAGTGCATGAAGTGTTCAACATTCCACACTTCGTTTTTTCGGTTATTTAAGTGCATCATCCGGGTATTTAAAGTGCACTTTTTCTTTTTGGAATTTTCTGTGTTTTTTCAAACACCCTACTCTCACTATTTATACTACAAAACATTATAGAATAGTGCATAAGTGGGATGCACCTAAAGACTTAATATCCTTATTAAAAAAAAATATATCAAAGGTTTTTTATATGGATTAAAATTATGAAAATTAATCACATTTACAGGTCTGTTACACTCAATATAGTTGTGTTCAAAACCTAGTGAGCAGCATTGCTGTCTTCTGCCTGATACACTGAAAATGTGTGTCAGAAATCATTTTAACTCAGAATTTGTTAGTAAAGTTTACAAACAATTACAAGGAAATGGCAACACATTCAAGCATGGAATTTTAGTAGAAAACTGAAATATTATTTACTTGTGAAATGTACTCCGATGCTCTTAGTTGCTCAAAGAATCAAAAAGAACTGTAACGTTTTACATACATATTGTTTGACTTGGACTCATCTCTAAGCCTATCTCAATTTCTAATAAAATTATCTCCAGAATGAGAATATCTATATAATAGCAATACAATCAGTTTTAATATATATATATATATACATATACCTAGATATATATATATAGAGAATAGATAGAAGAGAGAAGAGAAGAGGGGGAAGGAAGAGCAGACCCTGAAAGGGGGCCATCTGGGGTGAGATTGCCCAGCGAGGGGCGAAAAAGCAGGGAAGTGAAGGGTGGGTCCTGACCGCATTAAGGTCACACAGCACCCCAGATTGACGAGAAAAACACAGAATGGGGGACATGGGGGCAGATGGAAAAAAAGAAAAACTGAAATATAACATGGTCATAAGTATTCAGACCCTTTGCTAAGTATATAGTAGAAGCACCCTTTTGATCTAATACAGCCATGAGTTTTTTTGGGAAAGATGCAACAAGTTTTCACACCTGGATTTGGGGATCCTCTGCCATTCTTCCTTGCAGATCCTCTCCAGTTCTGTCGGTTGGATGGTAAACGTTGGTGGACATCCATTTTTAGGTCTCTCCAGAGATGCAAGTCAGGTCTCTGGCTGGGCCATTCAAGAACAGTGACAGAGTTGTTGTGAACCCACTCCTTCGTTATATTAGCTGTGTGCTTAGGGTCATTGTCTTTTTTGAAGGTAACCTTCGCCCATTCTGAGGTTGTGAGCACTCTGGAGAATGTTTTTCGTCCAGATATCCCTGACTTGGCTTGCATATCATCTTTCCCTTCGAGTTGGAACCATCTCCTGTCCCTTCAGCGGAAAAACACCCACCACCCCCACAGCTGATGCTGCCACCGACCATTTCATTCACTGTGGAACGTATTGACAGTTTATGACAGTGCCTGTTTTCTCTCCACACCTACGCTTAGAATTCAGGCCCAAAAGTTCTATCTTGGCTCATCAGCCAGACATCTTATTCTCCACCATTCTTGGGAGTCCTTCATGGTGGTTTTTTATCAAACTCCAATGCAGGCTTTCTTTGTCTTGCACTGAGGAGTAGGCTTCCTTCTGGCCACTCTGCCTGCCATAAAGCCCTGACTGGTTGAGGGCTGCAGTGATGGTTGTCTTTCTACAACTTTCTCCCATCTCCCCGACTGCATCTCTGGAGCTCATCCACAGTGATCTTTGGGTTCTTCTTTACCTCTCTCACCAAGGCGCTTCTCACACATAGCTCAGGTGGCCGGACAGCCAGCTCTATGAAGGGTTCTGGTCGTCCCAAACGTCTTCCATTAAGGATTATGGAGGCCACTGTGCTCTTAGGAGCCTTAAGTGCAGCAGAATTTTTTTTTAACCGTGGCAGATCTGTGCCTTGCCACAATTCTGTCTCTGAGCTCTTCAGGCAGTTCCTTTACCTCATGATTCTCATTTGCTCTGACATGCTCTTTGAGCTGTAAGGTCTTATATAGACAGATGTGTGTTTTTCCTAATCAAGTCCAATCAGTATAAATCAAACACAGCTGGACTCAAATGAAGGTGGAGAACCATCTCAAGGATTATCAGAAGAAATAGACAGCACCTGAGTTAAATATATGAGTTTCACAGCAAAGGGTCTGAATACTTAGAAACCATGTGATATGTTTCCAATTTTTTTTTTTATAAATCTGCAAAAATGTCAATAATTCTGTTTTTTTCTGTCAATATGGGGTTCTGTGTGTACATTAATGAGGAAAAAAATTAACTTGAAAGATTTTAGCAAATGGGTGCAATATTGTTAAGAGTGAAAATTTAAGGGGGTCTGAATACTTCCGTAACCCACTGTATATATATATAAATTATCTAATCAATATACAATTCTAAGTAACCTTTTTAAGTTTATGATAATAACCCAGTAGCAAATAGTAGTTCATGGCTGTGATAGGCAACTGGCTATTTAAAAAAAAAACTGTCCCTTTAGAATATACCGTCCAAACCTCCTGTTTCAAAAGGAAATGCTGTTCGCCAAAACAGGAAAGAAAACTGTTCATCAAGCCATTCATGGGGTGTTTAACAGTCACTCACACGCATGCACAAATACTGAAGAATAAACAATAATTGTTTTCATAAGAGTCTGCAGTTATCATGTTGCAAAGCTAACAGCGTGATCCCTAATGAGCTTCATTTTTATTAGATACTTTGCAGCACTTCATGTAATACACAACATATGAAATCAACATTTTTCTCAATTCTTGAATGATTTATTTAATTGATTGCTTAATCTGTGAACACTGCAGTACTGCCTTAGGACGTGGATAAAATGTGCTATCTAGGTTTTAGACAGCCTGATGCCATGACCTGATTTCATATAAATCTGAATATGAATCAAAACATTTGTAGGTGAAACCACCATAAAGTCACTAGAGATTATACAAAAACATACAAATACGAAGTTTGTACAAATTTGCACTGATTCATCGTAAAACACATAGAAATTGTCATGTGTTGGTTTTGAAACAGAGCTATTGTAAATGCAACCAGGATGTGACCCTGGACCACAAAACCAGTAATAAGGGTAAATTTTTTGAAATTGAGATTTATACATCATCTGGAAGCTGAATAAATAAGCTTTTCATTGGTGTATGGGTTGACAATATTTGGCCGAGATACAACTATTTGAAAATCTGGAATCTGAGGGTGCAAAAAAAATCTAAATATTGAGAAAATTGCCTTTAAAGTTGTCCAAATTAAGTTCTTAGCAATACATATTACTAATCAAAAATGACGTTTTAATATATTCACGGTAGGAAATTGACAAAATATCGTTCATGGAACATGATTGTTTCTTAATAATGATTTTTGGCGTAAAAGAACCCATTTTGACCCATACAATGTACTTTTGGCTATTGCTACAAATATACCCCAGCGACTTAAGACAGACCCTGTGTCCAGGGTCACATATGAAGGCTATTACATAAAAATATAAGAAAAACAACAATATAATGCTGTAAAGTGCATTAGCACTACAAACGTACATGTTGATCCACCAATCACAGGTTTCACAGCTGAAGCAGCAGTGCAGCAAGTGCTTTTGGCACATTTTCAGCGGTGCTGCCTTGTTTCCCGAACAATGGCACCATGGCTCATTGGAGTAATGAAATATTAACCATATGAGTTCAAAGAGTCCTGCTGAAAAGTACATCTGTTGTGCCCTTGATTGAGCCACTTAACCCCTAAACAGCCTCTCAGGAGACGTAATAACTCAGCGCCTGTGGCCACACCACAACACCAGCAGTGTCCAGTGTGCCAGAAAGAAACCAGCTCAAAGCAGCGGCTCCCTCTCAATATATCATGAACTGACTTGACGCCTACTGCCTGCATAGAAAGATAGTCAGTCTATGTCCACGCAGCCTATGTGCAGGATGTATTATTTTCTGAAAAGGTCTTGTTTCTATATACCTCGATTTTTTTAGGTTGTGGGCGATTGCTAGGTGGTTGCATACTGATGCGCACACAAGTCTCTATTATATTTTGGTCTGTAGATTTGGCTTGGGTCCCTCCCTCAATGCACGTCTATGGGATTTTTTTTCTCTCTTCTCATTCATGACGAGTTTGAGATGGGCAGCAGGCATCATAATCTAATGCATGCAGTTTTGAAAGCCATTTTCTTGTCAAAAAGATGTGCACTTTGTAGTGTACTTCAAATCTTAAAAGTGTATATTGAAAAAAACTACTTGCAGATAATATACTATTAATGAAATAAAGGCTACTTAAGTGTGCCCATAATATTTTTTTCCCTCTGATTATCTTCATACTGTGCTAGCAAAAAGTTATTAAAAGATTTTCGATAGACCAAGTGATTCTCGTAAAGAGTGGTAAACAATTTGACGAAGAGCATGCTGAAAAGGACGTCAGATTATAACTTTGCAACGCTTTGGCCAATTGTGACGAAACTTGGTACCTGCGATAACACGCATGACCTTGCACAGTTTCGGCACAGCGCCACCTACTGGTCAAGACATATTTTAAAAAACAGTTTGGAACAAAAAGCATAAGATTGATCTCTTTAGTTTCGGAGCAGCATACCTAATTGAACGAAACCCAGGCCATTTTGGACATCGGCCATTTACATTGCATTGTTCACAGTTGGTTAGTCAGCTATAAAAAACACTAGAGGGAGCATTCGTGAATTTTGTCGCATGGCCATGTATCCCACCTGTTCCCTGGGTCCTACAGAATCCAATGGTATATTTTTTGACGGACATGTCTGTCAAGCCATGTTGATTTAAATCAAAAACCTATCTTTTCTAACTCGTCCTAGACTGTTTGTCTGATCTTTACCAAATTTTACACAAATCATCATCAGACCATTCTGGCCAAAAATTATTAAAAGTTTTATGATATCTCAAACCGTTTTCATATACCTCATTGTCAGAGATGATGGCGTGACGCCAAACTGGATCTGAGGCTGAAATTTTGCAGTGCTTTGGTATATGAACACCAAACTTTAGGTATGTCATTGTCACCCAACACTGACCACATCAGATCAATTTGGTGGCAGTGCCACCTATTGGTCAAAAGTGATAAGCAATTAAATAATATTACTAATAATTGTACTTATGATTTTTCAGCCATTTTGACTAAAATCATCATCAACAGTCTATAATTAACAGTCTATAATTAAATTTTTTTTAATTGGTCTGCTGCTCCTCATGCTTTCTTAGCTCCTCGTTATACATCTGTTGTTTCTGACCCCTTTATTTTAGTTTATTTTAGTTACATTTTTGTCAGTATATTCTGTTGTTGGATGTAATAATGAACATAGCAGTCGTCATTTACTTCCGACATCTGAGCCGCTGAAGACGCAGTGGATTACGTTTGTTTCTGAAGGGAATGCGCCCCCGATCTACCTAAATGCATCTATGTTCACGCAAATCATCCTCCAGAAGAAGTGAGTATAAGGGTTTGTTTTATGAGTCTTTGCAAATCGCCTTTCCTAATAACGTCCTTGTTGTTAGCAAGCTCTGCGGCTAAAGTAAACAGTATCATGAGAACGGCTCATCACCCCACGGAAGAAGTGCGGGGGAAAAGAGAGCTCTTACATGTAAAGGAACATGGACTAAAACGGGTCGCTGTAAACAGAGCTGTTTTTGACAGGGTAAAAAGGGTGTTGTTTTACACTACCATTGAGAAATTTTAACCAAAGTATGTTATAGACTTTAAAACTCTAAAGAATCATATCAACTTGGGGAAAATGGGCATCCGATGACCCCTTTAAGGGCTTACTAGGGCTCGCTATCTTTCTAAATGTCAGCTGAAAATAACAAAAGCTCTGAAAAGCTTGCGCTCTACAGGACAGAGTGCAGAGCAGATAAATCTTGACGGGCAACATGTCTAGGCTTTGTGTTGCAGCTGTAAACGGCTGCACATGTGCACAGATAGACTGTCAGCACAGGTTACAGATGCTCTGCTCGTGAATTGGTGACAAGCATGTCGTGGGTTCATTTACAGCTTGAGTGGTTTCTGTCTCATCCCGCGGGCGCTGCAGTCCAGCTCTGCTGCGTCCACTGCAGAACCAGTGCAGTTCCTCTATCAGATCTCTGCATGATGCTGCTGTGGAGCAGTTCCCCTCCAATACGAGACCAGCATCAGCCGCGTTTCAACAATGAGATCACAACTGAAAATAACTACACTTACTGAAACTGCTTATTAACGCTAAAGCCTTGGCATACTAATTTTAGTTTAACCAAATTCCCATGGTATAGAGTCTTAGTTTCTATGGTTATAAATAAATAAAATAAATAAATGAGTGAGTGAGTGAATAAATATATTAAATTGATTCTGAAAGCTTCATATACTGTAATCAATTTGGTATTATGTTAGAAACTGTTATAAGGTTTTCATAGTTTAATTTAAGTAATTTTTACACTTATATGTACTGTTTATTATTAGATATTTAATTTGACATACTAATTTCAAAGTTCAGTTGCTCATGTTCATTTCAACATTTATTTACATTACCTGTGCTGTCATCTAATGCTCACTTAAAATTAATTTTTAAAACACTAATAATTTAATACCCGTAATTGCTAGCACTTCTCTAAAGGACTATGGCATTTTTCATTCTTAATGGTGGTGAAGCTTATTGTCCAGTTTACTTGTAGTATTTGAAGTAATGTTTTCAGAATTGTATTTATATATATTATTATATGATATCTCGTATTTTATATATATATATATATATGATATATATATATATAAATATATATAATAAATAAACATTATAACATGTGTCATCAGACTAAATGGTGCTTGGCTTAAGGGATAGTTTCACCCAAAAATGAACATGCTGTGTAATTTGGCTTCAACCAAAGCCATCCAAATATATTAAACATTTTTTTTTTTTCTTTAATTGAATGGTAAAGCTGATTTTTAGCTGATTCATAAACTGCACATCTCTGGCTGCCGGCTTTTGAGAGTCAAATAAACATGTACAGACAAGACCACTAAAAAGAAAACATTCACGACAATCTGGAGGGCCTGAGTGCACGTAAAAGAACATCAAAATTTAAATTTTTTGGTGAACTATCCCTTTGAAATGCTCCAGCTGTCAAACATTACATTTGTAATACAACTGCTAAATTTATTTTAAACATTTGTTTAATGAACTTAAAAAAGACTAAACAAGTTAAACAAAATGTTTGCAAACAAACATTTACAAATATTACTACTGTTCACAATTACATCTTTAAAATGAGGCAGAAGTCAGAAAAAAATAAATGAACCAGGTGTAACAGTTCAACTGAACTGTGTCAAGTAAACTCCAGTCACTGTATTTATATAGCACTTTTTACACTACAGATTGTTTCAAAGCAGCTTTACAGTATTAAACAGAAAAATTGTGTGTTGAAGGAACCAAAACTCCATCGTTCTTCTCTGGCCAGACGAATCCAGAGCAGTTAATTGCAGTCTGGGCGCAAAAAAGGGGAAAAAAAAAAAAAAAAGGGAAAAAAAAAAAAAAAAAAAAAAAAATGGCAGTTGTGCTGGGGGGGGAGACTGGTCTGGTTCCTGTGATCCTGATGGCCGTCTAGGTGACGAGGTCTTCGCAGGGGATCTGTCTCTGGGGCTCATCTAGTTGTCATTGGCTCCACTGACATTCAGGGCTGTCGAGGGCATCTCTAGGTGCTTATCCACTATCTGGGCTGGATACGGACTGGATCCGAGTGACTGCAGTGACCGTCTGATCTGGATACAGACTGGATCTGGTGGCTACGTTGACCTCGGAATAAGAATGAGACAGTCTAATATTAGCGTAGATGCCACTGAGAACTATAAAGCACATATTTATTGTAGTAAAAAACTCTAAACATTTACACGTATTACCTTATGTCTTAGTGTTGAAAGTACACACAGTTTACAGTAGAAATATAAAAAACACCAAAAAGTATTGAAAATGACAAAAGCACAACACAAAGAGGTCAGAGGTCGTGACTGAGCATTTGAGGAAGCCAACGGAGTGTTAATATCAGCTGATAGAGAGAGACACAGAGAGAGAGAGGCAGAAGTGAAGAGAAATAAAGTGCCACGCACACGCATTCACACTTTATGAACCATAAGAATTCAACACAACAGCAGCTCTGTTAGAGAGATTCTCTTCAGAATTGGTTTTGCGGTAAACATGAGGTGCAGTAATTGTGTATGACAAGGACTCGTTTGTTGAGAGACACTTGAGAGAGTGTCCTGTGTGAGTTAGAAGGTTTACAGGGATGTAGACTGACATGAAGACATTGTTTTGGTCAGAAGGAAAGTGTTCCTTTGTTTTAAAGCAGAGACATGATAACCCTTGCAACTGGCCGTTATCACGTGCATCTGTGCTGTGAGTTCATGACCTAGAAAAAAACATCTGTGAAAAGATGGACCGAGGGTTAGGAAAATCTTTAAAATGAAGGAACCAAATGGTTTTTATTATTATTATTTATTTATTTACATTTTTACGCACACTTTCATTAGTGATTCAGTCAGAACCAGTGTTATTTTAGTATAACTGAGATACTGGTATAGTTTTAATTAATATTTTGGATTTGTTTTTATTTAGATTTCCCTGTTTTATTTTTTGTTTTAATTAAAAATTTAGTATTTTGTGTTGCTTTTGTCTTTTGTCAGATTTTTTTTAATATGGCAGTATATACTGTATATATATATTTTTTCAATTTTAGTTTTAGTAATTTTAGTAAATCAAGTTTAAACTACATAAAGAAATGTTGTATTTAGATATATTGTATTATTTTCATTTAAAGTTATTTTTATTTCAGGTAGTCCATGACTTTGTTTTAACAAATACACCAAGAGTTCGCAGACGGAGGTTTTGTTAAGAATGGACTTTAATAATAAACAAAATAAAAAGGTAATTTAGGCTACGTCCACACGAAGCCAGAGCTTTCCCTATCCGATCTTTTTTTTCCCCTCGCCTCAAGAAATATCTGCGTACACACGAAACCATGAAACCGACACAAAACTATGTAGTATACATGCCAGACCAGTATGTGGCGCTGTAATTCTGCTACAGAGATACACTAAAAACGGAGAACAAGACTTGGGCTATGCGCATAAACCTTGTGATCGGTATACAAACAAACATGGAACAATACATTTATTGATCTGTGTTAATGTTAGTTAATAAAAAAACAATGGTTCAGTGTTTGTTCGTGTTTTTGTTGCTGTTACGTGACGTAGCGGTGTCTGACTAGGGGCGAGACGTGGGCTGATGACGTCATTGTTTCAGAAAATATACGGATTGGCTGTCCACATGAAAACACAAGGCATTTCAGATTTATCCACTCTGGGACCCAGTTAAAAAAAATATCGGTTTCACTCTCCCAAACGCCGGATCCGTCTGGACGAAACGCCTATACGATACACATTTTATGCGTATATAGCTAAACTCGTCTCCGTGTGGACGGGGCCTAAAATTAAGTAATAAATATTAAAATCTAAAAATAAAACAAACAAAACTATTTTTAGCCATTATTTTAACCATTTTTAACCAATGTAATTTAACAAAATTATTTTAGCTGAGTATAAAAAGTACTATAAGTATTTTAATGGTTTAATTAATGAGCTGTAATTGTTAATCAAAATTAAATATTGTTTCTTTAAATTTAAATATCTGTATACATTGATCTAGTAATTATCTAGCAATTGTTCTGTATTTAATAAATTATAGCAGCTACATAATTTCTGCATAATTTACATAATTTAGAAATTAATAAATAATTTCAGAAAATTTTGAATTCCCTTTGTTTTTAAAGATTTATTTTCATGCCCAAAGCAAAACGGCACACTGCCCCCGCCCCAAAATGCGTATTATTTTTGGACAATGGAACCGATAATTTTAGATACACAGTTGTGCATTTAGCCTTGATCTTCAGACTGATTTAGTGCCCTAAAGAAGGGTACGTTCAGAGCATGAGAAGAGCATGTTCAGAGTGCGACAGAATGCTGTGTCTCTGCTTGAATCCGGATAGACTGTGACACAAGTGCTGTTAAATTATTCATCACATGGAGTAAACAGAGATAAGCTGCTGAACACAGACTGGGCCGGGGTTTGATAACGGCTCCCGCTTGAGTTCACTCCGACATGATACCCAGCACAAAACCCACGCCAGGCCTGCAGAGATGCGTCTCTGTCCCGGCAGATTCCTGGAATCGCTCTGAATGAATGGCAAACAGAAAAGAGTCTTGCGGTGTCGAGATGAATTTTCTGGATGCACTATCTGTTGTGTCGTGGTAATTCAAGTCATTATGAATGTGGAAATGCATTCGGTGTGGCTTCTCATGCAAACATGGGTGTGCCATAGTCATTTCATACTGTTTGCCAAGCGTTCCTCATGTGGCCATATAGACAGGCAATATCCTCGAGATTTATGTTAATGTGGCCATAATAGTGACCAAAGTCCTGATTTACTGAAGCATTTTGTTTGTGAAATTCTGTTTTGCAGAGACGTTATGGTGGCATGTTTAGTAGTTTCATTTGCTCTGTTCATATCTTGTCATTGAACGATTTATAGTGAGGTACTCTGATATCTCACACCATAAACTAATACTGAATGTGCACTTGTAGTGTACTTCAAATCTTAAAAGTACATTTAAAAAAGTACTTGCAGATAGTATATTATTAATGAAATAAAATGCCACTTAATTGAGATACTTCGATTTGAACACTGAACACTTTAACACTATATGTTAAGGTGTCCTTGTTACTTACTATTATAATAACAATAAATTATTCATAATTACATGCAAGTAACCCAAAGCCAAACCCTAAACATATAGTAAGTACATGTAGTTAATTAATATTACTCAATACTTAAATGTATAATTACACTGTAACAAGGACACCTTAAAATAAAGTGTAACCCACTTTCGTATGTACACTTTGTAATATTATTTATAAAAAGAGTACTTATGACAGAAATAATACACTATAAAAGTCTTGTGTGTGAACTTAATGTGATGTTTTCAGACACTTGTTAATTGCAATTTTATTTAATTTATATTAAATGCATATAGCTGGACTTTTGAGTATTTTTGACCCACTTAAGTACGTTTATAAGTCATTATTTCTATTGTCCTAAATATTGATATTGAAATATGCATGGTTAAAGTTACAGCTGAATGTACTGACAAGCATTCATGATAAACTAAAGTATTCTTTTAATGTCATTTCTATTCATATGGTCATTATTACGTTGTATTTTAAATATATTTGTAATTACACATTTGTACTGATGAAGTTGCAATTTACTACATTTAAAATACGTGTGGCCCAAAATTATAGAAACTAGTATTTTCACAGCTAAAATTGGTTTTCACGTCAGTTATTTCTATCTTTTGCTGTGTCAGTGTGTAAGTAAGGACATATCCTTTCTAACATTCATTTTAATTGTAATAATCCAGTGAGCTTTTTGTTTGCTCCACACAGAGATCTGATCTCACCATCATCCAGTCTGTCCTGAAGACATGAAGAAACAGAACAAAACGAGACAGACTATCCTGAATAACTTTGGCAACATCTTACAATGTACTTTAAAGTAAAACTTTACAAAGTCCACTTAAGTGTGTTAAGAAACATTGTAATGAAAGTGAACTCTCTTTAGTGCATTAAGTAGCTTTTATTTATTTTCATTAATATTTTTTATAGTATTTCATTATAGTTTTAAATATACCTTAAACTTCAAAGTACACTACAAGGGCACATTCAATACAATTAAGTGCACTTCTTTTTCACAAGAGAAGTCCAACTTTTTTGGTTTAAGCATTAACTGAACCAGCCTGATATATACATTTTTGAACATTTTAAAAGCTACATCTATGATAGAGCTGTTGTCAGATGTCAGGGAAACGGTATTCTGACACAAATTTGGTCTTTCCCCATTCTGCACTAGATCTGTTACTGTACCTACACTGTAAAAACAATTCCGTAAAATTTACGGTAAAAAAATACGATAGCAATGTTTAGTTTTTAACTGTTTTAACCTTAAATTACGTTTTAAATGCCATATTTTCATTCAAACTATATAATGGTTAATATACCACCTATTGAAGTACTAAACACCCTCATGGTAACACACATGAAACTGAAATAATGCAATAAAAATTAATTTAACAACGTTAGGTGTAACATAAAACTTTAATATACAAAACTGATAAGAAAAAACTAAGAAGAAACATAGTTATTTCAACAAAAAAACATCAAATTTGAAATGTAATGCAGGGAATTCTGGGAATGTCAATTTACGGTTATTCACTGTAAATTATACGGTCTTTTCACTTCCAAATACGGTATACTACCGTAAAATTAATGTCCAATACATGTAATGTCCAATACAGTTTTTCCACTGTATATAGTAGGGGAATTTACCATTAACCATTTAGGTTTTTTACTGTAGCATTTTTCAGTCTTTTACCATTAAATTCACGGTCATTTTTACAGTGTATAGAAAACAGCTGACTGGGGGAATTACAGGATGGTCTGCACAGGAGTGAACTGACTTGATTAGTGACTTAAACGCACACCTTACGACTTCCAAACTCATAACTAGGACTTCATAAAGCAGTTAAAGCAGTAGCATGTACATATTAGATGCTGTAGAGTTGTACGGTGGTGTTTTGGGGGGCCTCAGCTGCAGGTTGTTTGTTTGCTAGTGCACAGGTGGCTTTTAGATGAAGAGTGCAGTGCAGTCACCAGCGCTTTACACCCTTTAATCAGTGCCATCAATGATCAAGTAATTAAACGGCTTAATTATGTCATCTGTTAAGGTGGAGTCATAAACAATTTACCGTTTTTTTCTTTAGATTGTGTATGTGACAAACACCAAGAAAAGAACAAAAGATGTACTTTTAGGATCTTCATCCATCAGGACAGTCGCCTCACTAAAGGCTCACTAAAGTCCCGTTCATGACTTGTCTACTCAGTCTATAAATGGTTTTAGATGTTTCTCCACTGGGGAACCTGTATGTTAACTTGACTAAATTTGGTTTCTTTTGTTAATAAGCAGGAGAGCTCTGCTCAGAGTGGCAGGTTACAGGACAAAAGGGTTTTGTTAAAGGCTTTACATGGATTTACTGTAAGTCGGGGGTCGTAGGGCTGGGCGATATAGCTAAAAAATGTATCAACGATATAATCGTTCGGGATCGATAATTGTTGATATTTTTTTATAACCTTTTTTAAACAGAGCAATAGAAAAACATGTTTAAATTGAACCACTGTATTTTTAATTTGCCCAATTTATTAAGACAAACAACAATTTTTTTGTTGTTTGTTTTAACAGTCAAACACACAAAATGTAAACAAATATCTCCTTTCTTATTTTTTATATGCAAATGAATTAAGTCCTAAGGAAACTGTTGTCTTGTCTCCCGAGGCCACAGGAGGTAAAATAATGCAGCGCATTAAATTGTCAATGCAAATAACTGTCTATAAAAACGTGCATAATGTTAATTTAAATATACAGTGGGTACGGAAATATTCAGACCCCCTTACATTTTTCACTCTTTGTTATATTGCAGCCATTTGCTAAAATCATTTAAGTTAATTTTTTTCCTCATTAATGTACACACAGCACACCATATTGACAGAAAAACACAGAATTGTTGACATTTTTGCAGATTTATTAAAAAAGAAAAACTGAAATATCACATGGTCCTAAGTATTCAGACCCTTTGCTGTGACACTCATATATTTAACTCAGGTGCTGTCCATTTCTTCTGATCATCCTTGTGTTGGTTCTACACCTTCATTTGAGTCCCACTGCGTTTGAGTATACTGATTGGACTTGATTAGGAAGCCACACACCTGTCTATATAAGCCCTTACAGCTCACAGTGCATGTCAGAGCAAATGAAATCATGAGGTCAAAGGAACTGCCTGAAGAGCTCAGAGAGAATTGTGGCAAGGCACAGATCTGGTCAAGGTTACAAAAAAATTTCTGCTGCCCTTAAGGTTCCCAAGAGCACAGTGGCCTCCATAATCCTTAAATGGAAGACGTTTGGGATGACCAGAACCCTTCCTAGAGCTGGCCGACCGGCCAAACTGAGCTATCGGGGGAGAAGAGCCTTGGTGAGAGGTAAAGAAGAACCCAAAGATAATTGTGGCTGAGCTCCAGAGATGCAGTCTTGAGATGGGAGAAAGTTGTAGAAAGTCCAACCATCACTGCAGCCCTCCACCAGTCGGGGCTTTATGCAGAGTGGCCCGACGGAAGCCTCTCCTCTCTCTCCTCATTTCACGACCCTGAAAAAACACTGACTGACTCCCAGATGGTGAGGAAATAAGATTCTCTGGTCGATGAGGCCAAGATAGACTTTTGGCCTTAATTCTAAGCTGTAGTTTGGAGAAAACCAAGGCACTGCTCATCACCTGACATACAGTCCCAACAGTGAAGCATGGTGGTGGCAGCATCATGCTGTGGGGGTGTTTTTCAGCTGCAGGGACAGGACGACTGGTTGCAATCGAGGGAAAGATGAATGCGGCCAAGTACAGGGAAATCCTGGACGAAAACCTTCTCCAGAGTGCTAGGACCTCAGACTGGGCCGAAGGTTTATCTTCCAACAAGACAATGACCCTAAGCCCACAGCTAAAATAACGAAGGAGTGGCTTCACAACAACCTGTCAACCTGTGACTGTTCTTGAATGGCCCAGCCAAGCCCTGACTTAAACCCAATTGAGCATCTCTGGAGAGACCTAAAAATGGCTGTCCACCAACGTTTACCATCCAACCTGACAGAACTGGAGAGGATCTGCAAGGAGGAATGGCAGAGGATCCCCAAATCCATTTGTGAAAAACTTGTTGCATCTTTCCCCAAAAAGACTCATGGCTGTATTAGATCAAAGGGTGCTTCTACTAAATACTGAGCAAAAAGTCTGAATACTTAGGACCATGTGATATTTCAGTTTTTCCTTTTTTAATAAATCTGCAAAAATGTCAACAATTCTGTGTTTGTCTGTCAATATGGGGTGCTGTGTGTACATTATTGAGGAAAAAAAATTTACTTAAATGATTTTAGCAAAATGTTCGTAATTACAAAGAGTGACAATTAAGGGGGCTGAATACTTCCTCCGTACCCACTGTATATATTATATAATAGATTTTGGTAAAACGGCAAAGAAACATCATGACAAAACCGCATAATTTATTTAAGCATTTGCTAATAACGAACCAAATCGGCCGATCCACAGATTGCCATTTAAAACCGATGAGACGGCCGTGAAATGAACTAACCCTTCAACAAATTTGCATCGGGTTTTCTAAAGTTTAAACTGGTTTTAAACACAAACTCTGCAAGGCTTTCTTTGCATCTCTTGTGTGATACTCTCTGCACAGTCGTATTGTCCATCGAGAATATGCGTTCTGTGTGAATGGCTTGGTTTCAGTTTTAACCTATTCAAGGTCTTCTCCGCATTGAGCTGCTATACTTCTCTAATATTTTGAATAAATAATGCAGCGGCGGTGCGTTTCGGGGGCTAGACTAACAAAACATTAAAATGCAACAACGTCACTTACATCATTATAACCGCATCTCGTGCTCCACTGATGACACTCCCCGACGCACATCTAACATTGGTTTGTACTATTTTTGCATTCAAATGCAAATGTTTATTTTAAATGCGACTAATTTCCTTTTTTTTTTAATCACCGAACATCTTCCTCATCACAGCAGGCTTCAGAATGTGTTGTGTTTGTGTGTGCTGTCTGCGTCATCGTTATCGATGAAGGTGCACCGTCGATAAATATCGATACCGTTTTTTTTGCCCAGGCCTATGGGGTCGTCTGCCATACTCAGGACAGACAGTTTAAATGTGGCCTTTTAAGTTTACTGAGCCCGAGGGTCTCGTCTTGTGTGCCCTCCCCTGTGGAACCGACACACCCACAACATACACAAACGTCTGTTTGCTATCTTTGTGGGGACTCTCCATAGGCGTAATGCTTTTTCTACTGTACAGAGCGTATATTCTGTTGCCCTACACCTAAACCTACCCCTCACAGGAAACTATCTGCATTTTTAGATTTTCAAAAAACTTAATTCTATGTGATTTATTAGCTTGTTTACCTGTGGGGGCCTCAATTTAGGTCCCCACCATGACACAAGTCCCCATGAGTTACATAGACACATGTGTGTATTCAGGTTTAAGTCCCCACCAGAATAGAAAACAGGGGGGGGGGGTGGAAGATAAAGAGATTTTTAACACCAACACACACACGACTTGTGACAGTGGATTGGTGTGACATGGATTTTGTAGTCTGTCCTGAAGGCATTTGGCATTTGTGCATGACTCATTCATCATTATTTCTTATTTTATTTTTTGTGTATTTTTACAAAAATATATAATAGGATAGAATCTGCCAATGACCAAATGCACAAAATACTCTAGATAGATTTCTGCAGTCATAATATTGCATGCATTATTAAATGTTTTAATGTTATGATTCATATTGGTGCTGGTTGATTTGGTTAATGGTTTAACTCTTTTTATTTTTTTGAGATGCTTAAGAAAATGAAAAAAAAAATGCCTACTTCAAGAACCAAAGCTGCTGAAAATGTGGGCATTACTGTTGTGCTTCATTGAGTTAAAGGATAAAAATACATGTTTCATTTGCAAAATTAAATTTCCATTTATTGGCGTCTCATATTAGTATGTTACTAATGTGATTGTATTGAGCTTTCAGTCACCAACCACCATGCTCTCTTTATTACGGGCTGCTGAGGAGAAAACAGAAAGAAACAAGCAGATTTATTTACGTTTTATTCACTGTGTGATGTGTTCAGTCATCAAAGATGATACTTATATTTTTTTTTTTTTATATTTGATACTCAATGAAAATTAATTAAAGTAAACACACACCTTAAAAAAAACATTTTTTGATGTGCAGGTCTTGATCCTGGAGCACAAAAGCAGTCTTAAGTCGTTGGGGTATATTTGTTGCAATAGCCAAAAATACATTGTTTGGGTCAAAATTATTGATTTTTCTTTTATGCCAAAAATCATTAGGATATTAAGTAAAGATCATGTTCCATGAAGATATTTTGTAAATTTCCTACTGTAAATATATCAAAACTTAATTTTTGATTAGTAATATGCATTGCTAAGAACTTCATTTGGACAACTTTAAAGGGGTCATATGATGTGATTTAAATTTTTCCTTCTCTTTGGAGTGTTACAAGCTCTTGGTGCATAAATAAGGTCTGTAAAGTTGCAAAGACTAAAGTTTTTATTCTTTATAAAAGTTAAGAGTCACCACGCCTACCTAAAACGGCTCGTCTCTAACACGCCCCACATGTCTACGTCACGATGTGGGAAGATTTGCATAACGCCGCCCAAATGTTCATGCAAAGAAAGAAGGTGTAACTTTTATTCTCGCTGTAGTATTTTTGTTGCCGCCATGTCGTGAAGACGCTGTGTCTGTGTTTTCGTTGTGAAAGCGAAACTACTTTGTTTGTCTTCCAAAAGAGGACGATATCCACTTTTGGCCATGCCTAGAGCTGATCTGGGCTGGTCGCTGAGGGAATACATCAACTTTCACCTTGGACGAAGCGGAGTCCAGCCCGGGGTCCTTCACATGTGGTTGCCGCTCATTCGTCAAATCCGCCGGGCGCGCCGTTCTCGACCACGCCGCCTCAGCTCACTCTATCCCGGCCTCATCTCACTCTAGCCGGGGCCCGCTTTCTCAATCTCTTGCCCAAGCGACCCACTCACTCTATCCCGGCCTCAGCGCACGCTAAGCCTGGGCTTCCCCTCATGCTAGGCCGCTGTTTTTTTCGTTGTGAAAGTGAAACTACTTTTTTTTTGGCCTTCCAAAAGAGGACACGACTGTAAATCAGTGGTTAATTGTATTTACAACACTGTTCCAAACAGTTCAACCCAAATATTCAGATACGTGCAGCACATTTGTATGGAGGAGACTGGTTTGTCCGAATCCTGGAGAGTAAATCGTAGAACTACAATGGCGTCTGTTCTTACTCACGGTAAGTAGGTTGTTCATTAAAGGATTTGCCACTGAGATTCCAACGCGATTTTGTGTGCTGTAGAGTATCACTAGGGTGTTTGTCCTTTCTCCGATCACAAATGCAGACAGATTTTTATGTTTACGCAGCGCGATGCAACGCGTAAAAAGACAGTATAAGTCATTATAATCAATAATTATGTGCCCACTGGATGCAACGAATGCCTAGTTTGTAATGGGTTTAAATGTTTAACGTCGCTCCGGGCGGGACACCGCATCAACAGTATGGTGAGGGGCGTACCATTTCCGTCACACGTTTGAGGTATTCGGCCAATCACAATGCACTGGATAGCGGGCCATTCATAGCACACCTCGCTTTTGTCAGATCGATAGCTTTTATAACAAATCGACGTGTTTAAAAAAGGTGGGGCATAGTGGAGAAACAATAATGTACAGTATGTGGAAAATAATGTTTTATTTTTACTTTAAACCGCATAAACACGTTTCATTAGACCAAATACACAAAATAATGTTCTTTTTAGCAACATCATATGACCCCTTTAAAGGTGATTTTCTCAATATTTAGATTTTTTTGCACCCTCAGATTCCAGATTTTCTAATAGTTGTATCTCGACCAATTATTGTCCTATCCTAACAAACCATACATCAACGGAAAGCTTATTTATGTATGATGTATAAATCTCAATTTCACAAAACTGACTCTTATACTGGTTTTGTGGTCCTGGGTCACATATAAGGAAAATATTACAGTTTATTTTGATCGCTAACAAACTAACTGATTTATTTGGCTCAATTTCCCAAACAGTTCTTGAAATAAAGACACATTTCTCAAACCTTTTACTGTAAGTGAGCAGTTATTAGTTTGGCCAACTGAAAATATGTGTTTGGACAAATGGTGCATACATGCTTGTGTAAAAACCCATAAAAGGATTGAAAAGCTACAATTGCTTTTTTTTCCAGATATGGTTAAGTATTGGTTGGTGGTACAGTGTTTTGAGAAAATTCTTTGCATGATTTGTAATTTGAGTGTGTTGACTCTTGACCTGAGTTTGGAGAAATGTCAAATCGATTGAGAAAAACTGTAATGTTGTGTAAATTGAATGTGAAATGCTCTGCCATCTGCTGGCAGCACAAATTACATCTTGCAAAGATGTCTGACAGGATATGAGCTCTGAGCCACTCATAAATAGCAGATTGCAATGTCATAGATAAACATCTAATATCTGCCATGGCAAATATCATCTGCGCTTTCGAAACCCTCGCAGGTTTATCTTCACAATCAGTCACTGCGTCGAGTGGTTTCAAGCTGTCCTGAGTCATATTTTTATGCCGCCGAAAACCAATAAAGATGCAATAGCAAAAGTGAAGAGATGAAAGTTATTACCAAAATAGATTTTCTACTTGCCACTCAGTTGCTTCAAAGAATATATAATTGACCAGGACCATTTTCTCTCAAACGAAGCCAAACAATGAAGATTGCTTTAGCATGTTGGGGACAGTCAGCGCAGCTCTTGATGGCTTGATTATCAGGCCGCTGAATGGCTGTGGACTGGGCTGTTAATTGTTGCGGAGGCGTAATGCTGGTCACATGGTTATGGTGGGTGGGTTGAGGAGGACATTATTAAACAGCTTTCTCTGCTCTGAAGCTGATCTCTTACTCGGTGTCTGACAAGCAACATCCTCTCTCATACACAACTTTTGGATTCGAAGGCATTATCAAACATAATATTCAAAGGCTCCCTGATATTGGCAATTTATGGCGTTTCTGCTAGAATGAAGACAAAGCTGCTTGATTTCAAACTTTTTTGAATAACAGAAACCGGGAGTATGGGTATATTAAATTAACTAGTTCTCTCTTTACTGTGGTCTACTGAGGAGGAAAATCACAGGAAAACAACAGAAATAAGCTAATGATGCCTTTCTTTTAATAAGCCACAGACATTTAATTTAATAATTGAATAACTTACATTTAATTATTAATTTATTATATATATATATCATATAGTAATATATATATATAACCAAAGATGGACATAAGTGTGAAGAAGAAAATGTTAAAATTGCATAATAATATAAGATATATATATATATAAATAATATTTCAATTTATAACCAGAGAAATAGATTTTGAGATTTTTGTGATTACAACCACAGTTATTGAGAGGGGCAACTTATTTATTGATTTAATTAGTTTAATTTTATTATGTATTATTTCTGTTATATAATACTGTTATTTAATAAATAATTTTCAGTTGACCTCTTATGTGTTTTTCAAATTTAATTGAAAGTTTTTTATTTCTTCTGTAGAACACAAAAGGAGATATTTTGAAGAAAAACTGGTAATGAAACAACACCGGGGTCCTCTGACTTCCATTGTATGGACAAAACAAGTCTCAAAATCTTTGTTTATGCACAGATGAAAGAAACTCTATTAGTAATAACTTAAACAGCCACCTAGCAAACACCTGGAACTGGCAATTATTATAAAATGATGTAATTGAATGATGAACGTTTATAATAATTCTTCTGAAAGCCTTCATCATCATTCACTGCCTGTGATATCCCACAATCCTGTGTGTGCGGTTCAACAGTTTGCTGAAAGAACACAACTGGTGTCTGGAGCCGTTGTGACAAGTGTTTTTTATGATTCAATTTCTATTAAGAAATATGCATTGTCGTCATTTCTCACTTGTCTAAAGGTTATCAGATGGGACACTTAGTGCTTCAAAAGTTAGAGGTGCCTTCATACAAAAAGCCTTAATTACCAAAAAGCACATTGCACACAGATTTCTAACTCCAACACTCGCTTGTTTTGAAACGATTGTTTTTATGAGTAATTATTGGTGTCATTAGATTTGAAGACATGAACAGTGTTGTAGTGTTTCCAGATGAGAGTCTGAGTAATAACAGCACAGCTATAAATCCCTCCGTTTCCAAAAAACCCTGCTAATGAAATGCACTGAAATGGGTGTAGTTGATCAATGCATGGCCTAATTCTCAGAAACACAACAGTTGTTATGTATTCCCCACGGCTGATGAAGTAATGGTGAGGCATGAGGCTGGGTTCACCTCTCCTGTCCTTTTTTCACACAGACGTCGTGTCGTAACACGTCGAGTCAGTCAAGCAGAGTCATCTGTCTTTCTTTTGGTAGAATCATCTGCATCCAAAAATATTTCTGAACGTCAAGACAGATGTGCTGCGTTACGAATATATTCTTCAAATAGCTCAAGAGCTGGGCCTTTTTCTCTTCATTATAATATCAGTGCAGTTCAGTATCACTGACTTTATGCCCCAAAAATATCAAAATGAATTTAAAAACATGCCAATCATACAAGTCATTATATGAATTGCATTTTAATAAATTTAATAGTGATGCACCGAAACACTGAAACTGGAATTAAAGCCGCCTCCTGATATTTTAGCCAAATATATTCAACATATAATTACTCCAGCCTCAGTTCTGGTCATGCTGAAGTGTGTTCATACTGATAAGTGTACCTGTTTTAGATTATCTACTGTTCATTGTGTGCACAAAACAGATGCTGATATAGGCCTACATTTAAGTTAAAAGGGTCTTTAATAGTGTTAATTTTTCCAAATGAAGGCATTAAAAAGTGTTGCACTGCAACCGAATGAATATCTTCCTCAGTATTTTGTCTTGTTTTCCAATACAAATATCTAAACCAAAATAGTTACGGCTTGTTTTCTGAGAAACTGAACAAAGTGTATGCTTGAAACAGGAAGAAATGTTTGTCTGTGGAGTATAAAGACTTGTTTTCCCATTGGATTAAAGAGACTTTTCTGAGGCTGTTGGCAGATACAGTTTTTTATTCATAAACTCACGTCTTTTTGATAATTTTCACAGAAAACCGGACTGTCGTTTCGTCATTTTGCTATGTTTTGATTTAAGAATCTTTAGACATTTGCACTAGAAAACAAGACTGATGAAGAAGAAGAGCGCTTTTTTGTGTTTTCAGTGTGATCTTTTTTTAGTGTGATCAGACGATACAGTAAAAGTTATTTCTATATTCTAGTTAAGCTTTTTTTTTTCGTTTCTTTTGGTAAAAAGAATTTAAAAGTCAAATCTGTTGGTAATACAACTAATTTTCTGCTCCCTGTAGATTTACATTTAAGAAACCGAGTATTGTGCTCCCTTCAATTTGATCCTCAGAAATGTCCTTCCTTGGTCTTAAAAAGGACTTAAAGGGTTAGTTCACCCAAAAATAAAAATAGCCCATAATTTACTCACCCTCAAGGCATCCTAGGTGTACAGTATATGATTCACAGTCGGCTCTCGGGGGGCAGATTGTGCTTTTCCCGCTGTTAAGCGCTCCGCTCTCGCCGGGCACGCTCCGAGGAGTGTGTCCGTGCCTGTGATCTTGCGATTGTGGTCCCGCTGCTGCTGAGGCACGGTGGCGACTGAGATCGTGGGGATCGCACATGATCTGGTGGAGGCGGCAAAACAATTATTATTGTATAATTATTATACAATTATTGGAGACGGCTCGTCCTATCTCCACCCGTGTTCCCTAGATCTAGAGCTCGTTCTCGAGGTTTGGAAGCCCGCGCTGCAATTCTTCCCCCTCTGAGTGAGAGCTTGCTGCTGCAGCCATCTTTCTCTGAGGAGATTGATGTTGTTTGTGTGACTGAGCGGCTCGCAGGCTGCCGAGGCAACGCTTATATTACATAATTCGATTTTTTATGTGAATCTTACTCACCAGACCGTATTTACTCCTCTGGTTGTTTGACTGCATTTTATTCTGAGGAATAAAATTAAGTTTTCATCTGACTATGAGAAGTTAGATATACAGGGGCTCTTGGGATAAAAATTTCTCGAGTGAGAGAACGAGTTTACCTCTCTTCGTCTGAGGAGGTTGAGGCGGTCAGCAGGGGCTGCTGGGCAGGAGCAGTCCCAACCTACCGTGTTCCAGCCCCTCATTCTGGGGGCCTCACTTCTCATACTCCGCAGAGTCTAGAATCAGAGTGGAGCTCCCAGGCCGAAGGCTTCTAGTTGAAGCTGTTCTGCGGACCGTCATTCTCGCTGGATAGTCTGCGTCGTAAACGTCCTGCCCCTAAGCCTAGAACTTTTTCCAGTGCGCAGAGGTCTCCGGCGAGCGCTTCTCTCAGTTACCGCCCGGAAACGTAGCGGTACTAAGAGGCTCGCTACCTCTACGGAGGTCTCTAGAGCAGCTAGTACAGCCGTCCCCTGCCGGTCCTCCGCTTCAGGGCACCGAGCTAGCTGCTTCCTTTGGACTTGCACTCTCACCCCACACTTTCACGACTCAACCACATCGACGATTGGTTGATATTAGCTCAGTCAGAGCGGATGGCGGTTCGACATCGAGATATCGTTTTCGCTCACACGAAAGAGCTGGGGTTACGACTTAACACCAAAAAAAGTGTGCTTTCTCCAGTACAGAGAACCACTTATCTGTGCGTGGTGTGGGATTCGACCACGATGCAGGCACGTATGTCTCCTGCTCGGATCGAGTCGATCCTCACCGCAGTCGCGAGAGTCAGAGAAGGCCGGTCACTCACTGTCAAGCAGTTTCAGAGACTGCTGGGTCTGATGGAAGCTGCATTCAACATGATACCTCTTGGCCTGCTGTACATGAGACCCCTACAGTGGTGGCTCAAGACCAAGGGGTTTTCCCCGAGAGGAAACCCGCTTCGCATGATTAAGGTCACGTGGTGATGCTTTCGTGCCTTGTACATGTGGAGGAAACCTTGGTTCTTGTCTCAGGGCCCGGTGCTGGGAGCTCCTTGTCGCCGCGTAATGCTAGTGACGGACGCATCCCTCACCAGTTGGCTCACCGGTTGGCCACCCTGCCCACGGTCTGTGGAGTGGTCGCCATCTGACATGGCATATAAACTGCCTGGAGATGCTGGCCGTGCTTCGTGCACTAAGACACTTCCTCCCAGTCCTAAGAGGTCACCATGTGTTGGTAGACACCGACAACACAGCGGTGGTCTCTTACATCAACCACCATCGAGGTCTGCACTCACGCCGTTGGTACAAACTAGCAGACCAGATCCTTGTGTGGTCCCAGGGCAAACCTCTCTCGCTGAGAGCAGTTCACATTCCTGGGCATCTCAGTATGGGAGAAGACATCCTGTCGAGGCTGGGGCTGAGGCCCGGGGAATGGATGCTACACCCCGAGGTGGTGAAGCAGATATGGAGAGTTTTTGGCCAGGCTCAGGTGGACCTGTTTGCGACTCGAGAGACATCGCACTGTCCCCTCTGGTTCTCTCTCACTCATCCAGCTCCACTGGGGCTGGATGCCATCGTACAGACGTGGCCGAGGCTTCGTGGGAGATTCCCATCAGGAGAGATCTCCTCTCACAGGCGGAGGGTACGATCATCACCCCCGCCTGGAGCTGTGGGTGTGGCTCCTGAGGGGGCACAGCTCATAGCTTCTGGTCTCTCAACTAAGGTTGTTGAGACCATTCTTCAATCCAGAGCTCCTTCCACGAGGAAACTGTACGCTTTGAAGTGGAAACTTTTCACTTCTTGATGTGAAGACCGCCAGCTTGACCCAGTTAACTGCCCGGTTGGTACAGTGCTGGAGTTCCTGCAGGCCTGTTTATCCGCAGGGTTGACTCACTTCACCCTAGAGGTCTTCGTGGCAGTCATTGCAGCCTACCACGCCCCTCTCGGTGGCATCTCATTGGGAAGACACCCCCTGGTTACACGTTTCCTATCCTCTGCGTGGCTGATCAGAGCCTGAAGGACTCCCCTTCATGGAGTCAGACCAGCAGAAGCTTAACTGTATGTTTCCAGTGTGAGCACTGGACGCATACGTCCACAGAGCTGCCCTGTGGAGGAGGGCGGACCAGTTGCTTGTTTGCTACGGTCCCCCTAAGACAGGTCTTCCAGCAACTAAACATACCCTCAGTCAGTGGATAGTAGATGCCATTTCAATCGCTTATGAGTCGCTGCGGGATGGTCCACGCCCCTAACCTTTGTCTATGGCTTAGACATACGAGCCACTCCTGGCTCTTCTGTTCTCTCATCCTAACTGTGCTCTTCCACACTAGGCAGGGAATTGTAAGTCTGGCTGCATGGGCATACTCATTCCCAAAGCGTCCTCCAACGCAGCTCAAGTTCCTGAAGAAACGTAACTCATGGTTCCTCTAGGAACGAGACGCTGCGTCTCGGCCTACTTTTCGGGCATCTCTGCAGCGCTTGCTTCACTCCTAGAAGCATTTGAACCGGCCGTTTCACACACCGCACGTGCTTTTAAAGCTCCTGGTCGCTACGTTACCCCGCCCGTGACGTCTCGCCCATCCATTGGACTGATTACACACGTAGTTCAGAGCCGGTCATGCTGAAGGGCGTTCACAAAGCGTCCTCCAACGCTTTCTTCTTTCAGACGAATCCAATCGGAGTTATATTAAAAAATGTCTCTTCAAGCTTATAATAGCAGTGCTTGGGTGATATTCAATAGTCCAATAGAATTAAAATAAACTGCGTCCATCTATAATAAACAGTGCCTCACACGGCTCCTGGGGCTGAATAAGGGCCTCCTGTAGCAAATCGAGTCGAAAAACTGGGTCGAATTGCGAGTTATAATGTCACAATTGCGAGATATAAAGTCACAATTGCGAGATAAAAACTCGCAATTCTGACATTTTTTCTCGCAATTGCGAGTTTATGTCTCGCAATTATGACTTTTTAACTCGCAATTGCGAGTTTGTATCACGCAATTCGATAAAAGAGCCGATTGCGAGTTTTGTATCAACATTCTTGAAAAAAAGTGGAATTGCGAATTTGTATCACGCAATTCTGAGAAAAGTCAGAATGGTGAGTTTGTATCACGCAATTCTGAGTTTCAGCCACATATTTTGAGTTGATGAAAAGTTGATGCAGCACTGGCGTGGGACGCAGTGTCAAGAGCTCTATAAACTCTAGAGAAGACAATTTGATGTGTGAAACAGGAGATTTACTGAAGGCAAAAGTCTTAATTTACTTTGCATTTAATCTCACTGCTGTTTCAGAGAAAGATGTAAAGAGCTATAACTTCTGATGTTTCTTTCCTGCGGCCGGTCAAACCCAATAAACATTGAATCCCATAGACATTTTTGTGGAGCTATAGGATTGTTACGTATATTTTAAATCCTCTCACTTGGTGTCTAGCAGTAAAGGAGAGACGGCAGCAGTGTTTGGGACACGTGGACAAGCCGCAGAAAGATGTGGCAGAAGCCGGTTTACTTTTAGAAGCAAAATGGCAGGACTGTGTGTGTGTGTGTGTGTGCGAACAAATCCCTTGGTCCTTAAGTTTCTTAAAAAAAATCAGTTAAAGGTTAGCTAAAATCGTGGCTGGCAGTGCATCCGAGGGCCGAGTCCCACAAACCTCAGCTCTTTCCTTCACTGCCTGGCTGCCCTCCCAGATTCTCCGGCTCCAACCTCAGCGAACAGAAATTCTCCCTCTCTGCTCTTCAGGGGCACATGTGGAATGTAGTTGAAACGCATGTCACCTACTTGTCGATCTTGCATGAGGGAGCAAAGATTAGGAGCTGGTGAAAGAACGCTCTGTCTAGAGATTGACTCAGACTAGGTTTGATTGCGTAAAACGGGGCGACCCGGGTAGCAGCCGGTGGCGGTGTGGCCATGGCTTGGGGTTTATTGTGTGGGGTGGAAGCTCTGCTGCTGCGGAGCGGCACTTTCATATGGCAGATCGTCATGTGGATGATCCGGAGGTGTTACCTGCAGAGGATGAGGTCTTGTCAGCAGTGCCTACAAACCTGCTTCTATCTGGGCGACGTCTATCAGGTACTGGCTCTTTTGTATCAGCTCGAGGTTGGAGTTGCAATGATTTTAGTCGGCGTTTGAGAGTTCTGCGTGTCATTTGCCACAGTCTGTTTTTGATTCTATATTAAGTATTGTTTGGTCTGCATTTCATTTCAGTTGTGTCAAAGTCTGCTATTTAAAGTCTGATTTTAATATGAACGCATAAGGAACTCAATATGACATTTCCTTCAAGTTTTCCAAGGATAAAGCATCTCATCTATTCACAATTACAGCTCTATACTCTTACTTTGGCAAAAAAATTCTCATTTTGTCTATTTTTATTTCTCTAAGAAAATTTTAGTAGAAACATCTGAGACAACCCTAGTGAAAAATAAATATACTAAAATGTATTTGAAATACATTTATTTCATGCTAAGTATACTAAAATACATTTAAATATTTATGTACTTAATAAGAATACCATGCAATTGTACTTTTAGTGTACTAAACTGGTATACTTAAAGTCTGCTAAATCAGAACAACTAATTTTGTGCTTAATGCACTTTAATTGTGAGGAAGTAGTGCTGAAGTCCAACTAAAGATATACTGAAGTATATATGATTGGGCTAAAGTGGAACTATTGCAAGTATACTTCAGGTACACTTTAAATATCTTGTATTTAAAGACCGATATTATTCAAAGAATCCTCATCAATTAAACACATTTAGGCTTAATATTAAGAAATGTGCTTTGTGCACAAGTTGCACTCCAAATAAAGTTTCATTATATTTTTTATATCAGTAAGTCTCAAGCGATATGTCAGCAAATGTGTTAATAGATTTGAACTATGCTTAGTATGAAATAAATGTTTTTTAAATATATCCCTTTTTTTACTAAGAAAAAGTTGATGCTTTACGGCTTCTTTAAGTTTGCTGAGTTGTTCATTTTTTTTAATTTTTTTTTATAAAAATACATTTTTCCATGGTTTGCCGTGATGATTCACTTGCTGTTTTCATGGTGAAACTGAGAGAATGGAAATATGTTTTGAAAATACATATTCACATATTTACAGTGTAGTTCAAAAGTCTAAGAGCATATTGAAATCTGTCTCATTAAAACCTGAAATTATTCAGAAAGCTTTTAGATTTAAACAAAGAATCTTTGTGTTGTTAAAGAAGAACTGTTACTATTAGAACTGTTTTTTTTTTGGTCACTAAGCAAATATGTTAGATGATATATAATTGACAGTATAATTTGTAATGGGGAAAAAGAAGATTGAATTAAACAAATGCCAAATAAAAGCTTTTTCGCTTGGTGGTCTATGATCTTTGAATCCTATTGTTCATTGTGATGCCACTGCATTGTTATACAATGAAAAGTAAATTTTCTCCAAAAACCAACAACAGCTCATGCAAACAGAAATTACAGGCTTGGAAAAGGGCTTTTGAAACTTTCCCATAGTACGAGTCTCATAATGCAACGATTCTGCACAGGTTTAGCCCTCAGGAGTGCAGTGCAGATGAAAGATCTGTGCGAGTAAACCCGTTCAATACCAAAAATCTGCCATGAAAATGAGTCTACTAATAAAACTTAAAGTATTATGCTCCACATTTATCCTGACCAAAGAGTGTATAATATTCGGAATTCATTTGGACTGGACTTTTTTACAAGAACACCTCAACAGTTACATGAAACTATAC
Source organism: Sinocyclocheilus anophthalmus (assembly GCA_018155175.1). Taxonomy (NCBI): domain Eukaryota; kingdom Metazoa; phylum Chordata; class Actinopteri; order Cypriniformes; family Cyprinidae; genus Sinocyclocheilus; species Sinocyclocheilus anophthalmus. The sequence goes on along the minus strand of JADLZN010011139.1, from coordinate 223,780 downwards.
ATAATCTCCACCACAGTATATTGTAAACAGACATTTTTGGTATTGGTTGGTTTATAGAGTCTTCGAGTCAAACTGAAAAACAAAGCAATTTAATGCTGTTTTTGTGGTTACATAAGATTCTACTGGTTTGTTAACAGATGTTTTATCTATTTAAAAATGCACCAACTTTGTTTCTTCGTCCAACATCCTGTTGTTATTTTCAGTGACAGAAAAATAACTAGTTTCTGGTTCGTTCTGCACACCAAATGTGGGCTTTTCCACAATAATCCATGTGCATGGCTTTTGGTGCTAAGCGAATTTTCTGGTACAGTCCTTTTGAAAAAAAAAAAAAACTATTCAAAATTAACCCTTTGATGCACAAGCTATGAAAACCCCTTCTAATAGACAACATGGGTCTAAAATGAGCCGTATTCATTTCCTATGTTATTTCATACTTCGCTGCCCATTTTTTTTGTTTGTTTTATCTTTTGAAATCAGTTTATTTCAGCATTTAGTATTCCCTAAAAATATTTTTTTTACAATGACCACAAATTAATATTTAATTTTTTCCCCCGGGTTTTTTGTTTCTACATCAAGTTTAGACACATGGGTCAAAAATGACCCATCTATGCAAACATGATAAAACAAAAGAATAAAGACATTTTGTTAAAATAACTATTTTAGCAGTTATTTAGACCAACACATTTAACACTTGAAATGTGTTTATTTGCCACTTTGTCACACATAACATACACATATCACTGATAACCGATAACACTGAAACTGAACTGTCTGTAGTGCAATTGTAGTGAATGTGACTGAATAGATGAAAATAAAACTAACAAAATAAAATCACACAGGTACAGCGCTATCTCAAATTGCCATCTCAGTGCTTACATGCCTCACAAATGACAACTACAGGTTTGTGCTCCTTGCAAACAGACCTGACACTGAACACCAGCAGATCCTGCACCTCTTCCTCTTCGATTGACCCTCCTGTCCGATGTATACCTGTGGCCGGATGGTGGCTGTGTTTTGTTTTTTATCCCACATCTTCCAGTTGCCTCTGTAATATGGTTTTGAAGGTGGGGCCTGCCCTACAAGCTCCTCTTCATATGTGGCATGACAAGCTCTTTGACCAGCTCCTTGATGAATAGCCGTCATGCATTGATCACCCCAGCCATGTAATCAGGGTGTTGCTCAGTGAAGTCGGCGTAGGCCAGGAGTGGCCAACGTCGGTCCTGGAGAGCCACAGTCCTGCAGAGTTTTGCTCCAACCTTGATAAAAGCTCACCTCCCTGTAGCTGTCTAGTAACCCTTAGACATTGTTTAGCTTGTTCAGGTGTGTTTGATTAGGGCTGGGGCTGAAATCTGCAGAACTGTGGCTCTCCAGGACCAACATTGGCCGCCCCTGGTGTAGGCAATGAGGGTGGCAACATCCAGCACATTGTACCACAGCACCACGGTCCACCTCCATGTTCTCCGCTTATATTAGTAGGTGCAAACCGTTTTTACTCAATCTATTGGACAGGGTCTGAGTTTGTCATCATCTCTACAAACATTTCAGCCGTTAATCTAGAAGGTCTGGGATCAGTCATACTAACACTCTAGATAAAGAGTGCACAACAAGCAGTTGATCATGTATATACTGATTATATATTGATCGCTGTCAGACAGAAACCTTGCATGTCCAAAACCATTACTTTTCACTGACAGACATAAAGGGTGACCAATAGTATTGATTTATGACAAAAAATAAAAATGATGGACTATGGAGATACAAGGTTTTCACCTGACAACGACAATATATACTTGTATATAATAACATATTATTTTAACTTTTATTTTGTTGGCCTAGATAACATTAGCTAGCTAAAATAGAATATGTCAACAACAAGCTAGCTAATAATATTGGACATGTTTCACTAGTAATAGATTTCAAGGTAAGCTTAGCCTAACATTTAAATTATTATATCCAGTTATCTTTTACAATATATCAAATATTTTCTGTGCTAATAAATTATAAAATAAGACTAAATGCATCAATTATACAAAAGCAGCCATGTTAAGTTATGAAATGTGGGGCAGGTGAATGGTTTTCTGCAGTAAATATATTCCCACTTGCAAAAATTAGCAAATATCAAAGGTTTCTATATGGGTCATTTTGACCCATGTGTGTAAAATTGATGTAGAAATACAAAAACTGTGTTTTCTTATAAAGTAAGAAAGAAAAATAAAACAAAATGTCAAGAACAACATATTTAAAGACTATCTGCAATAATAAATGATAGAAAAACATTTATTTAAGAGATTCAGCAAAGAAACACTCATCCATAACTGAAATAACATAGGAATATGGATCATTTTAGACCCATGTTGTGCATTAAAAGGGTAGTGACACAAAAACGATTTTTATTCACAAAGTAAGAAATAAAAAATAAAAATAAGGATTTGTGATGATCAAAAACAAGTTAATTGAGGAATTCATGGAATTCTGAGTGATGAAATTGATTTCTTGCAAAGATATAGAAAAATAAACTCAGTCGGGTCACTTTAGACCCATGTTCTCCATCAAAGGGTTAAAAAACAACAACTTTGAACTCCGTAATGTTCAGCCCTAAATGTTCAGAAATGTCATGGACTATTTATTTATTTGGTTGGTTGGATGTTTGGTTTGTCTGGTTGGTTGGTTAGTTGATTGGTTATATGGTTGGTTGGCTGGTTGTTTGTTTGGTTTATTGGCTCATTGTTTGGTTGATTTGTGGGTTGGTTGGCTGGTTGGTTGATTGTTTATATGGTTGTTTGTTTGGTTGGTTGATTGGGTTGTTTGGTTGGTAGTTTATATGGTTAATTGGCTGGTTGGTTGTTTATTTGGTTGGTTGTTTGTTTGGTTAGTTGTTTACATGGTTGATTGGCTATTGGCTTGTTGTTTGGTTTGTTTATTGGTTTTGGTTGTTTACATGGTTGATTGGCTTGTTGTTTGGATTGTTTATTGGTTGGTTGTTTACATGGTTGATTGGCTCATTGTTTGGTTGTTTATATGGTTGATTGACTGGTTGTTTGTTTGGTTGTTTGGTTGTTTACATGGTTGATTGGGTGAGTTGTTTGATTGGCTGGTTGTTTGGTTGGTTGTGTAAATGGTTGATTGGCTTGTTGGTTGGTTGTTTATATGGCTGATTGACTGATTTGGTTGTTAGTTGGTTGGCTGGTTGTTTGTTTGGTTGGTTGATTGGGTTGGTTGTTTGGTTGGCTGTTTATATGGTTGTTGGCTCTGGTGTGTTTGGTTGGTTGGTTATATGGTTTGTTAGCTGTGTGGTTGGTTGGGCTGGTTGTTTAAAGGTTGACTTGATTGTTTGCTTGGTTGGTTGGTGCCCACACTAGTTGAATTTGGTTAGTTGATTGGTTGACTGGATGTTTGATTGGTTGATTGAATGGTTGTTTGGCTGGTTGTTTGGTTTGTTGTTTACATGGTTGATTGGCTTGTTGGTTGGTTGTTTATATGGCTGATTGACTGATTTGGTTGTTAGTTGGTTGGCTGGTTGTTTGTTTGGTTGGTTGATTGGGTTGATTGTTTGGTTGGCTGTTTATATGGTTGTTTGGCTCATTTGTTTGTTTGGTTGGTTGGTTGGTTATATGGTTGTTTAGCTCGTTTGGTTGGTTGGCTGGTTGTTTAAATGGTTGATTGACTTGTTGCTTGGTTGGTTGGTTGCTTATATGGTTGATTTGGTTAGTTGGTTGGTTGACTGGATGTTTGATTGGTTGATGGAATGGTTGTTTGGTTGGCTGCCTGGTTGGTTGTTTATTTGGTTGTTGATTGGCTGTTTGTTTGTTTGTTTGGTTGCTTGTTTCACATGTGAAATGTTGCACAGAATACTGAAACTGAGTGAGACTGAATTTATCTGTTTAAATGAAGTGTACAGGCCAATTTACACCACACTGACAGACGCAGACCAATGCTGACGGTCACCAGATTGCAGTACATCACGTCTCAGACATCCCAAGGCCCAACAAACACTGATTCAACATGTTCAATCAGCAAAAACAAGCGGCAGCAAATGCCAACAGACACCGACTTGGGTGACACCGCTTGTGTCTGTTGACGTTTGTCTGTGTCTGTCGGTTCAGTGTGAATTGGCCTTATGAATACCAAACTTACGAATTTATTTCTTTTTTAAAATGATTTGAATTTGAAAATAAAAATAACAATATCTAACACTAATGCTGTACTGCAATTTGTTTTCAGGCATCTGAGAATGAATCTGCCATTTGCAGAAACATCTCATCTGCAGAACCTTGTCAATATGCTGCCATAACAGATCATTTCTGGATTGTTTTGACTTGCTGAGAGATGCCTTGTGACTCATAGCTCTGCACTAGATGACAGTTATTATATACTGTGGTAGTGAAATATTTCTGTCTGTTTACTTTCCTGTGTGTACCAACTGAAAGAAGACATTGTACAACTTGAATTTTGAAACTAATAAGTTAAGTTAGTGTTCAGTTGGCCGCTGTAGTGGGTGAGGAGGTGGAGCTAGTGCACTGTCAATCATCTGATGTCATCCCTGTGTCCACAGATGACCGAGGGACGACTCTGCCAGGTGCAGCTCCTGGACGACAGGAAGCTGGAGCTCTTGGTTCAGGTAGAATGCTTCACAGTTCTGATCCCAGTTCTAGTCTATTACTCCTCCCACTCAAGGGTAATGGACCTCAATAAACCTCGCTGTCTCACATTATATTGATCAATGGATTTTCTCTCGCAGCCAAAGCTGTTGTCTCATGAACTCTTGGATTTGGTCTCATCCCATTTTAACCTGAAAGAGAAGGAATACTTTGGGTTCACCTATGTGGATGACACGTGAGTACCTCTTGTAATAATGTTGTCTATAGAGGTTCCTCATTCCCAGGGAACATTTGTAAAAACCTAGCTTCTGGAAACATAAAGGATGAAAAACATGGCAAACCTGAATTTAAAGGGATAGTTCATGCAAAAATGAAAATTATGTCATTAATTACTCACTACTCGAATCATACAGATTACTTTTATGATACATGTACTTGTTGAAGCATTTCAAGGTTTTGGTGGAATAGTCCTTCAGTGGAGGGACAGAAATCTCTTAGATTTCATTAGAATGATCTTCATTTGTGTTCAGAAAATGAATGAAGGTCTTACAGGTGTGAATCGACATGAGGGTGAGCAAATGCTGACACAATTTTCATTTTTGAGTGAACTACACTCTTAAAAATAAAGCTGCTTCAAAAGGTTCTTCAAGCGATGCCATAGAAGAACCATTTTTGGTTCCACAAAGAACCATTCAGTCAAAGGTTCTTTAAAGAACCATCTCCTTATTAGCTTTTTATAATCTGAAGAACCTTTATTCGCCACAAAGAACCTGTTGTGAAACAGAAAGATTCTTCAGATGTTAAAGGGTCTTTATGGAACCATTTAGACAAAAAGGTTCTTCAGTGGCATCTGAAGCACCTTTATTTTTAAGAGTGTATCCCTTTGAGATCATCAAAATCAGAATGTTGTAGTCAGTTCAGATGGTTTATTTGAATGAGCCAGTTCTGAAAATTGATTCACTGAAGCCATTCATTGATTCGGTGATTCATTGAATCCAAAGTGTTTTTCAAAGTCCCTGAACAACACTTAAAATTATGGAAGCTGGTTTCCACCACTGCATAAAAAATTAAAAAGGTAATTGCAACTTTTTATCTCACAATTCTGGAATTGTTTCTCACAATTGCGAGGTTCATATCACGCAAATTCTACTTTTACTTTTCGCAGTTCTGACTTATTTTCTGAGGATTGTCAGATATAAACTCTCAACTGCAAGTTATTAAGTCCAATTCTAAGGAAAAAAATATATTTTCTTACAATTGCGAGTTTTTTTTATTTTATCGCAATTACCTTTTTTATTTTATTTTTTTTATTCAGTGGCAGAAACAAGTGTCCATATATGATACATAAAAGTGTCAGTGTTAAAATACATGTGTTAAATACCGCTGTTCATCACTATGGTTTTAAATAACTTATGTAGACTTCATATATATCGTTTCCCTTACAAAAAAAGTATTTACAGTATTTAGTACTTCAAAGAATACCACAGTACTGCCATTGTTCATATGTAAAAACATGGTATTGTCAAGGTACTATGTTTAAAAAAGCATATTAATACTATGCCACGTTTTGTTACTGTTATTATTCCCATGCATCTCTCTGTTTTACTCTTTTAGAGTCAAACATTTTCTTTACAAATATAATGCAAAATCTCACTTAGTTCTGCTCAGTCCTGCTGAAGTCATTTCTGTGCGGCTGATTTTCTTCTATTAGTGTTAAATTGCAGAGCGTTTACTGGGTTGAATAAGAATGTGGGCTTGCACATTTCAGTCAGATGAACTTTTCTCTTCCAGTGGTCAGTGCAAATGGCTGCAGCTGGACCGCAGAGTGCTGGAACACGACTTCTCCAAGAAATCCGGGCCTGTTGCGCTTCAGTTCCTGGTGAGGTATGTGATCTCTGCCTCATGATGTCTGAAGTCACCTGACCACAGTGACCACAGAATGCAGCACATTGCTGGACTCAATCACTGTGCTGCTGCTGCTGCTCCAAAGAAACACCTTGTTTTAGATTTGAAGTGAAGTTTTTTTGTCTTTTGGCTACGACTTGCCTTGTTTAATTCTACAAAATTGTGATTTGTCATTTGCAGGTTCTATATTGAGAGTGTATCACTTCTGAAGGAGCACACGACTGTGGAGTTATTCTTTCTGAATGCCAAGTCGGCCATCTATAATGTGAGTACATTTGTGTCTGTTTACCCACCGAAGTGATTCAGTGTCTCATTTCTCGCCTCTAGAAACAATTAGGATGCCACAGACCTCAGAGAGTTAATATGAGTTATTGCATCCCAAGGCCATTGGAAGGGAATGTGTCACTGATTGGCTTGTGAATCAAGAACAGAGAAATTCTTGCAAGATTCTTCATAACCATCAAGACCAACATAAGCATTATTTTGGGCATCATCTTTTCACTGTTCATTATGACCTGGGTTTTCCCAATCACTTTATAAGCTCTGTATCTAATACAGAGACAAAATTTAAGTTGTGTTTGCTCTGAAATGTTTTATTTTTAATCTGTCGCCGCTGGTTGTTAAGTTGTTAAGATGTCAGTGCCAGGAAGCGACAGCAGGTATATGTTTTCTCCTATGAATTTAAGATTTATGTACTTGAACTATACATACAATTTCCATTCATTTGTATTAAACAGTTTTAACATAAACAAACTAATAAACTTAATGTAATACATATTAGGCAGTCATACATAAATGAAATGGGTAATATTTCTGTAATATTACTAATAAACTGAATATGTTTTAATACACAATTAGCATACTTATATATTTATCATAAATAAATCCAGTTTGTTTCATTTTAGCTAACTGAATATTGCTTTTTAACCATTTTCATACTTTGTTAGTGAACAGTTTTTACAATGAACATATTCTAATTTGAAATAGAAATTAAATAGAATCAAATATTTGAATTGCATATAAAAAATTCCATCTATTTAGATTACATTGCTTTGATATAAACTTAATGTGTTATATTAATGTGATTGTATTTGTCAGTGATACATAAATGAAACAGGTCAGATTTATGGAAAAGTGCTATAAACAGAAGCAGGGGCGCGGGAAGATGTTTTCGGTTGGGGTGCTGTGTGTGTCCGTGTTGGGGAGGGGGGGGTTTGGGGCTGGTTCACTTACGTTGGTGCTCGTGCTGGTGTTGTTTGGATGCCGATTTTGGAAAGTTTTTGCTGGGATGGGCATTTAAAAAAAACGGAAATTCGCTTTTGCGCCATTATCTCCTTGTATTAAAGTTCATCTTGTTTGCATTCTGTACAGTTCACGTCTGATACCACGCGCCAGCTTCACGTGTTCATGAGGATTAGGCTAATAAACCCATATAGAAAACATCACAAGTAAAATTAATCATGTTTATAGAGATAAACATGGGTTTATTATAGCCTACTTACAATTTACATTTCAGAGATCATTACAAATAATTTATTAAATGCTAAAACTGAATACATTTGCATTTGCAACCATGTGAAAACAGGGGGTGCTGCAGCCCCCTCAGCACCCCTAGTTCCCGCGTCCCTGACTGAATGTGTTTTAAATACACAATAACCAGGTTTATATATTCATCATAGGGCTGGGCGATATAGCTAAAAAAATGTATCAACCATATAATGTTTCATATCGTTCGAGGTTTGGTTATCGTAATTATTGACATGTTTATAACCTTTTTTAAAACAAAGAGAAATAGAATTTGTTTTTTTATTTAACCACTGTATTTATAACACAATTTATTGAGACAAACAACAAATATTTTTTCTTGTGTTAACAATCAAACACAAAATAAAAATTAAGCAAATATCTAATTTCTAATGTTTTATGCAGATTAAATAGGTCTTAAGGAAGCTTTTGTCTTGTCTCCCGAGGCCACATGAGCGCACAATGAGCAAAATAATGCAGTGCATTAAATTGTCAACGCAAGGAAATAACGGTCTATAAAAAAAAACCTGCATTACGTCTAAATTAACCCATATAAATCAAATATAATTTCGTAAATTGCATAAACAATTATGAACAAAACAGCATCACGTGTATATGCATTACTTAATACAAAGAGCCGAACTCGCCCATCACGCAGATTGCATTTAAAAACAAGAGACGTGGTAAAAAGGAATAAACCTACACAAATTTGCAATGTGTTTTCTAAAAGTTTAAACTGTTAACTGCATGGCTACATCTCTTGTGTGAGACGCGAGTGCAGCAGTCATATTTGTCCATCTAGAAAATGCGCTGAATATGCGTTCTGTGTGAATGGCTTGGTTTCGGTTTTAACCTAATCAGGATCTTCTACGCATTGAGCTACTATATTTCTCTAATATTCTGAATGAATAACGCATCAGCGGTGCGTCTCGTGGGCTAGACTAACAAAACATTAAACTACAACGTCACTTAGATCATTATAACCGCATCTCACGCACCACTGATGACGCTCCCTGACGCACACCTAACATTCGATTGTACTATTTTTGCATTCAAATGCAAATGTTTATTTTAATTCGACTAATATTCATTTTTTTTATTCACAATCTCCTCGTCACAGGCAGGCACAGCACTCGTGTTCGTGTTTGTGTGTGCTGTCTGCGTCACTCATAGCACGTGCCTATATCGTGCACTATATCGAACATTTTTTATATCGTTATCGAAGGAGGAGTACCGTCGATAAATATCGATACCGTTTTTATCGCCCAGGCCTAATTCATCATCAATAAATCCAATTTATTTCAGTCTCATCCATTTTAACTGAATATTGTTTGTTCCACAGCTAGTTGTATTATAACCATGTTCATACTTTTTACGTGAATAAATGTAATTGATTTCAAAAGTAACATATTTATGCTGATTCGAAGCAATTTAAAGGAAACCATTTTGAAAATATGACAATTTATATAAAATCAAATAGATGCAAAAAAGTATGCATGACCGAAAAATATGCATTACATTAAGTTTATTAGTTAGATATTATGTATGTAATTCAAATACATAAATCATAAATTTGTGCGTAAATATAGAGTGCACACACATCTATCAAACACACCCTCAAATCTGTTTTGCTTATTTGCAACTTTCAATCTGTTACAATTAAATCACATACATCATATAAATATGCGTCTCCAATATACAGTGGCAATTTTCCTTTATTATAATGAAAGGTTATATTAGGACAGTTGGTTGACTGAATATTTCATATACATGACAGACTATTTATTGATGAAAACAGTCAAAGATCAATTTAAATTATTTGTGTATAACCTAATTATTATTCATGAGCCAAGCCATTTCACTACAACAAATTGACGCCATGGCAGGAATGTCTGTGGCACATTTTCTCATGACGTTAATAAATAGACACGATGAGTATGATTTCAAAGTGTCGGATTTCAAAGTGATTCAGTTGTTGAAGTGAAGGTTTGCTTGTTTGTGCACAGGGTGACATTGAGGTGGAGAGTGAGCTGGTTTTTAAATTAGCTGCTCATGCACTGCAGGTAAGACTATCAGAGATTTAAGACATGAGATGCTTTGGTTTTTTAGTCAGTGTTATGTATTAAATGCACATACTGAAAGTGTTTTGTTTTACAGGAATCTAAAGGAGACTATACAAGGTGTGTTTTACCATACTTATTTACCACAAAGTTTGTGAACTTGGAAAAGATCTATTTTAAGACTTTAGTGTCACTTTGTACTGTCAAGTGTTGAGATACAACTTTTTTTTTAGATTTTACCCAGGGGTATGTCAAGGTACTGTAGGAGTTCTGTGTACTGATATATGTGACCCTGGACCACAAAACCAGTCATAATTTTTCAAAATTGAGATTTATACATCATATGAAAGCTGAATAAATATGCTTTCCATTGATATATGGTTTGTTAGGATAGGACAATGTTTGGTCGAGATACAACTATAGGAAAATCTAGAATCTGAGGGTGCAAAAAAAATCTAAATATTGAGAAAATCACCTTTAAAGTTGTCCAAATGAAGTTCTTAGCAATGCATATTTCTAATTAGGGCTGCACGATAAATCGAAATGGAATCGAGATCGCGATTCGACAGAAGCTGCGATTGTCATGTGTATCTTTTAGTGAAGCACGGTTCTGTGATCAGCAGTAAATCTCCATCCAAAGCCCGAGGGCGCTCTCGCGTTGAAACTCCAAATACGCCTCGCAGAAAATGCCTATCGCTGCAGCTGAATAAACCGAATATTCAACTGCTTTCATTGATTCAACGTGACTAATAAACACACGATTACGGCAATATACGGTTTATCTGAGTATTTATTATTATAATTTTCATAAAAATATAGTATATTTATAATGCAATGCCTTTATCACTGCTTAAATAGTTCACTGAGAAGCTATGCAAACAGCTCTCATTATCGCGAACGATTTCTTCGATTTCATAATCGCGCAATAAAATCGTCTGCGATTTCTTTGCGGAACTTGTCAGTGAACTACGTCTTACTCTGTGTAGTAAATGCTGCTCCATCAGAAAGCACACGATGGAGATTTACTACTAATCACAGAACCGGCTTTATTAACAAAATGTGCATGACAATCACATTCGATTAATCGTGCAGCCCTATTACTAATCAAAAATTAGGTTTTGATATATTAACGGTAGGAAATTTACAAAATATCTTCATGGTACATGATCTTTACTTAATATCCTAATGATTTTTGGCATAAAAGAAAAATCGATCATTTTGACCCATACAATGTTTTTTTGGCTATTGCTAAAAATATACCCAAGCGACTTAAGACTAGTTTTGTGGTCCAGGGTCACATATAAAACACACACACACACACACACACACTTGTACATATATAATTAATCTTGAAATGAATTGGTCGTTTTCTGAAGAGAGTAAAATTACCATTAAAGTAAATCTCTCTCTGTCAGGAAGTACAGTGACTCGCAAAAGACATTAAGGGTTGTTAATTGAGAAGCAAGGTCAGCATGAGATTAGAGTCATGCAATAACATCTTTATCACATCTTTCCAAACTTTTTTTCCCCCCGTCGAACACAGAAGGAGTTATTTAGTGGCATGTTCAAGCTGCTGTTTTACAAACTGAGAAAAAGCAGTCTGATTCTGAATTTCAATCTATCTAAAGGACTATAAAGCACCATAAAAATTGTGATTTGTGTGCTATATCGAAGTCTTCTCAAGTCACATGATTTCATTAATTTAATTTAAGCTGTTTTTCACTTAGCTATAGCAAACTTTAGCTCTGCTAACATTTTTAGGTAAACGAAATATATCCATATGCAAATGTTTTTGTTTATTTTCTAATTAATCATTTTGGGAAAAATAATGAAAGCCGTTACACCCTATTCCTTGTCCAATTATGATTCCGTATACGTTACAGTACATAATGTGATAATGTGGTTAACGTGATAATGCGATCATGTAACATGAATCATTATGCTACTGTAAAAATGTTGGCTGCATGTTGAAGTGTATTTGTGTTGATTTTAGTGATGAAAACACCAGAGCAGATCTAAAGAAGCTTCCAGCGCTGCCCACTAAAGTCCTGAAGGAGCATCCGTCTCTGGCATACTGGTAACACATGTTTTCATACAACTATTCGAATAGAAAACACCTGTGAAAGTGAGATTTACATTGAGAGCCAATGAGTCAGTGATGCTGAAGCTGCATTTATAGCCCTTTATGAGAGCTTTATGGCTGATGGTCCGTGCTCTGCTGTCTTTATGCTGACGCGCTGAGCTTTGAGGCAGGCTGGGGAAATATATCCTCTGTGGAGCGGGTTTCATCATCCTTCTCTTTTGCAGCGAGGAGCGTGTGATTGAGCACTACAAGCTGTTGAAAGGGCTCTCCAGAGGACAGGCCATTGTGCAGTGAGTATCGGAAAAACAATGATTAGCCTCAGGGGGGCGGGCCATCAGGGGAGACCTGATTTATGATTGGCTGCGTAAATCCTTCACGCCCTCGCCTCAGGACTGATGTGTGCTGATGGATACTTAAGATGCTGTTAAACATCAATGTTAAGCCAATGTGTAACTGATCATTACATCTGTTTCAGGTATTTGACCCTGGTGGAGTCACTGCCCACATACGGAGTGCATTATTATGAAGTGAAGGTAAACACAATCCATAGTGTATCGGACCAGTTGCCGTACCCCTTTATGTGTCACAATTTAACTTATTAATATAATATAATATAATATCAAAATTAGCGCGTTAACATATGCGATTAATTTTTCCAGTTTAACGTGGTTACAAATATTTAACGCAGATGGTGGAACTAGGGTTGGCAACCCCACTCACAACTGCTGCTTCTGTATCTATGCAATTGCGCAATTATATATAACAGAATGTGAGAAAATACGATGCGTATCAGATCCGCGTTATGTTCAGCAGTGGCAGCTCTTAAAATAATAGCAGCCAAAAAACATAACACCCAGCTTCTGTTATTTTTGTTTAATAAAAGAACAACAAAAAAAACCTAATCAATACTTTTTTGCTAACTTATATGTAGTTTAGAATTTAGTGTTTGATAACTTTATTCAATTTCTGCATATTTCCTACTTGCTGAAGGGCACAGGTAGCTAAATATGACATTTATTATACTGGGTTTATGTGAAGATTGTTTTAAGTTAAATTAAATGTTATTCTTTTTTTTAAGTATAATAAATGTTCAAATTGATAGCTCTCATTTATACTGTAATGTTGAATGGCTATAGTCAATGGTTAAATATTAGTGGGAAAAAATGGATTTCATGGAGACATCTGTAGTATTGGCATCAGTGATACTCGCCTTCAGTCATAAAAAAGATATATTATATACTGTATACTGAAAAAAATATACTGTATGGTTGTTTGTACATTAATTTGAAGATTGCATGTGAAATTTTTTTTTTTTTTTGTATGTTACCACAGCAAATATTTACCATTAATGAGGGCATTTTTTATAACCATTTTAGTCATTTTGTAATATTTTTTGTCACTTTTGGTGGCATTTTGCCCCAACTCCAAGTTAATTTCTGTTAAAGGATCATACATATTTTTTTGTGCTGTGGCTTAATCCATATTGCAGGTTACATTTTATCTTAAGGTGATGTTGTTAACTTGTTACAGTGTAATTACATAAATAAGTATTGAGTAATAGTAATTAACGCATTTATATGGAATTAGGTTTCGGGTTTCTTGCTTGTAATTATGCATACTTTACTGTTATTACTATAGTAAGTACACATTACACGGTACTATGTGTAACTACGTCACCATACAATAAAGTGTTGGCACATTTATATATTCACTAATAAAAGGTAGTACCAGTCTTTAAAGCTGTTGATGTGCAACTAATGGAAAGGTCTTGTCTGGCAGGATAAACAAGGACTTCCGTGGTGGCTGGGCATCAGCTATAAAGGCATAGGACAGTATGACCAGCAAGATAAAGTAAAACCTCGAAAGGTATGTTGTGTTTTCCAGTTTCTGGGCAGTGGAGGAATATTTGTTATATAAACAGAATCATGAGTCATTGTACAGAGCTCAGTATATCCTGTGAAAGGAGGCTTTGATTTCCCCAGATGAGGCTCACAGCTTGTCAGCACTTGCTTTCATAGTTTATCTGTACTTTAGGCTATGATGATATAGAAATGAGGTGTAACATTCAACACATATAGTCTGCATGTGTTACGTAAAAAAGAGTGTGCTGAGGAAATGCAAGGGAAGTAAAAACAACTGTTGTACCAGTGTGTGTTGTGAATAATTGATATATTAAATATAAATTGAATAAAGCAATAAGCTCCAAGAATCCGTGGTTTACAGTGACTTTATAACAGCTAAGGGGCGTTGTTAGGCACGATGCGAAGGGGAGTGCCTAAAGCCCCCTTAGCTGTTATAAATTCACTGTAAACCACGGCTTCAGGGGGCTTATTGCTTTTATAAAACGGTTATTCCATTAACCGTTAGGTTAATGTAGTAAGGTTTCACAAAATAAAACAGAGCAAATAAAGTGTAATGATAATAAAAACAGTATTCTTCCGCCAAACAATGTAGTTCCTCAGAAACAGTTGTGGTTCCAACAAAGTGTTTGCCGAGAACACACAAACGTAAACAAATGTGTGTGTTACTTTGTAGCGTCATTTACAACAGCTTTGAACGCGGCTCAGCCAATCAGAATTTAAGGACCGGAACTCTCCGTTTTATAACAACAATTTAATTATGGTTTATAGTGTGCTAAATTGGTTTTAGCACCCTATCATTTTTTTTTGTTTTACAAAATTCAATGTTTTATTTACATTTTTTTCTGGATTCCATTTTAATGGTTAAAATAAATTGTAATAATCAAAAAGCATGTATAATCAATTAAATTCCAATCAAACATCATAATAATTATATATATAGTATAAGACATATCTATACAAAGAGTGGGGAACTATGACGTCATAACCCGGAGAGTAATATCGTCCGCGGGTTCCTTCGAGATTTTCCTTTGGGGTTTTATAATGGGGTTTTTCAATTTATGTGTAAAATAAAGCCTGTGGTGAACATAACGTATTCAAAATATGTTACAATGCGTTTTCAAAAATGAACATAACTGCTTCAAAAAAATTGTTTTGGGTATGGATGTGTGTAATTTACGTTGTAGAACAAAACGTAAAAGTATCGTCGAGTTATGTTTACCACAGGCTTTATTTTAATCATAAATTGAAAAACCCCATTGGAAAATCTCGAAGGAACCCGGTGCAAATTATTCTTCCGGGTTCTGACGTCATGGTTCCCCCACTCTATATGGTCCTAATTCTTCCGAAATTCTGTGTTGTGTATTACATTTTTTCTGGTAATCAAATGAAGTCATAAAATGTTAACAATTGAATTAATCTTTTAATCAAATAAAAATAAACAACCCCTTTCTCTTTGGGCAAACAAAGCTGTACAACAAGTTTACTGTTAAAATGAAAAGAAAAAGTGTGTGATTATTCCTTAAAAAATAAGGTTTCAATAATTATTTTATTAGTGTTAGTATATCATTGAGAAGTACACTCTACTGTACAACAGCAATATATTACGGTCATAATTTCTTCAAGTTAAACCAAACTTTAATTTTGACTGGATGCTGTGAAGCAGCGTTGCCAGAATTTAGTGACTTTTACACTGTTGTTTTTTAGTCTGCGGGTTAAAGCATTATTTCGAAGAAGGGGACAGCCGAAAAAACAAACAAACATGATTCGGTTAGTATTGATTGACAGCTGGGCTGGTTTAGTTTCGCTGACCTGGCAACCCTGTTAGTAGTTATTCCTCCAGTAAAACAGTAAAATGCTTAAAGGGTTAGTTCACCCAAAAATGAAAATTAGGCTGCGTTTTACTCACCCCCGAGGCATCCTAGGTGTACATGACTTTTCTTTTCAGACGAATCCAGTCGGGAGTTATGTTAAAAATTGTCTTTGATCTTTCAAGCTGTTTAATGGCACTCAGCGGGTGTTGCATGCATCAGTCCAAAAGACCTGAAATAAAAAGCGCCCTTCCATAAAAAAAAGTGTCTCAAAAAGTGTGTTTTTGTAAGAAAAATATCCATATTCAAAACGTAATAATCACTTTAATGTAGCTTGCGCTCAGTGTTGTACACAGGAAGCAGCTCCGGGAGCATGACGTATGAGGTCGGCTTTGCACATGCGCCGCTCAGAAGTGATGGACGCGGAAACGCAGCGGAGAGATCAAAACAAAACAACAGTCACTAATTAGAAGTACAAAACGAGGATTTGTAAAGAAGAAAGTCGGAGGATTTCGATATAAGCCAGGAGGAGACTGGTTTTCCTTTGCTAAAGTAAGGAAACTTTGCTTCCTTTGCTCCTGTTAACAAACGTTGGTTTTCACGAGACTCACCGGCGCCGGCTGCAACGCCGACCCATACTTCATCCTCACTGGGAGCTTTGCTTCTTTTGTCACTGCTGGCGAAAGCTAGATTAAAGTGATTATTACGTTTTGAATATGGATATTTTCTACAAAACTCTCTGAATCGCTACAGGAGGCCTTTGTTCTCCCCCCGGAGCCGTGTGAGACACTTTTTTTTATGGAAGGGCGCTTTTTATTTCAGGTCTTTTGGACTTATCATGCAACCCCTGCTGAGTGGCATTAAACAGCTTGAAAGATCAAAGACAATTTTTAATATAACTCCCAACTGGATTCGTCTGAAAGAAGAAAGTCATATACACCTAGGATGCCTCTGGGGTGAGTAAAACGCAGCCTAATTTTCATTTTTGGGTGAACTAACCCTTTAAGAAGTGACTCACAGAGCAGCTCTGGAGATGAAGTTTGTGTGTTCATGGTTGTTATATAGTGGGAATGCAGTGGCTGAAGACAGTAAGCTCCATTTTTATGACTGGATTCTGTGGTTCTGTGTGCGTTTTGTGCATCACGAAACTTATAGAGCCCTAAAATCATCGTAGAGAGATGATGGCACTGATAATTCACAGAATTATATAACACATCACACACTTGCGATTATGAACTGAACAACTGGTTTAGGATTCTCCGGCTGGGCTAGAACAGGTGGAGCAGTGACCCAGCCTGAGTAAGAGTGATCCACCCTGGGCTTTAGCTGAGTTTCACTGCAGGGAGGAGAGCCTGCTATGCGCGAGAGTCCTGTGTGGAGCTGCTCTGGTATCTGACTGATGTCATGAGCAGCAAGGCTGGGCCAAGACTGCGTGCCTGAGCTCCTGTAGGAAACCTGATGAGACAAGTCAGGAACCGCAAGTAAAGATGGCTTCAGCAGAGTAGACGGTAACATAATGAAGAAGCTCAGGATTTGATTAACATCGTTTAACCTCCTGAACCACCGGTAAGAGGCTCTAAAAGCTGGATAATTCAGTTTCACATGTGAAGTCTTCAGAGTTTGTTCTTGTCGGTAACCTGCAGAC
The DNA here is from genome assembly GCA_018155175.1 of Sinocyclocheilus anophthalmus. Taxonomy (NCBI): domain Eukaryota; kingdom Metazoa; phylum Chordata; class Actinopteri; order Cypriniformes; family Cyprinidae; genus Sinocyclocheilus; species Sinocyclocheilus anophthalmus. The sequence goes on along the minus strand of JADLZN010011139.1, from coordinate 206,295 downwards.
GCCTCTGCTGAAATGTTGTGATGGTGTAAAACCGTAAAGGAGAAAGTGTTTATACTGTATGTTATATGGGTTATATATATTGGTAGAATTTGTTTTTCTTCAGCAACCTTATACCTACTACTTTTAGAATGGTAGAATGACCATAAAAATGTAGGGTTACTATCAAATGTCTAAATGAAAAAAGTACCTTTCAAAGGTTTGGGGTCAGAGATTAAAAAAGAAAAAGAAAAGTATACTTTTTTATTCAGCAAGGATGCATTTGATCAAAAAGTGACAGTAAAGACTTTTACGCTGTAATGGTTTCTATTTTGCAAAATGCTATTCATCAATGACTCCTGAAAAATGTATAACAGTTTCCAAAAAAAATATTAAACTGTTTATAAACATTGATAATATTCAGAAACATTCTTGAAACCATCAAATCAGCATATTAGACTGATTTCTGAAGGATCACGTGACACTGAAGACTGGAGTAATGATGCTGAAAATTCAGCTTTGACCACAGGAATAAATTACATTTTGACATATATCCAAATAGGAAACATCTATTTTAAATTGTAATAATATTTCTGTATTTTAGTATTTTTTTTTATCAAATAAATGCAGCCTTGTTGAGCTTCTTTCAAAAACCTTAAAAATTGTACAAACCCCAAACTTTTGTATGACGGTGAATGCATACTCAATAGGATTGAATCAGCTTGAATATTAATGTATTTTTAATAATCATACGGCAATATAATTTGAGGATTGTTGTGGTTACATGCAGTACTGCAGCGGTTGCCAGGTTGACGTGTACGGAGTCATTTTGCAGTGAGGTGTAGTCGGTGAAGCTCCTGGACTCACTGTGAGCTCTAGAGATCAGCCCGTGAAACTCTCTCTCACATGTTGTTTTTCCTGATTTAGCTCTTCCAGTGGAAGCAGTTGGAGAACTTGTACTTCAGAGAGAAGAAGTTTGCTGTGGAGGTGAATGACCCTCACAGGTGAGGAGAAATAGAGGTTTTGGAGACTGACCTTGGATCTGTGTGTGTTTGAATAAGAGATCATGAGCTGGATTCCACCACATATAATATACTATTTTTGGGGCCGGTAAGATTTTTGTATATTGTTTGTAAGAAGTCTCTTACAGTAATATTCTGAAATAGTATTACAGTTTAAAATACCTCTTTTCTATTTGAATATATTTAAAAATGTAATTTATTGCTGAGATCAAAGCTGAATTTTCAGCATCATTACTCCAATACTTCAGAAATCATTCTAATATGCTGTTTTGCTAATTATTATGATGGAAAGTCCCAAAGAACAATATTTATTTCAAATAGAAATCTTCTGAAACTATATTTTTGTATTTAATTTAATGCATCCTTGCTAAATAAAATTATTAATTTAATAAAAAGAAAATCTTACTGACCCCAAACTTTCAGAATGGCAGTTTAAATTTGTATATTATTTATTCATTATATTTATAACAGTATATGAATCAAATTTGAATTTGCATTGTAATTATTTAAAGGTGTAAGACACATTAAGCCTTATATAATGCAACAAGAAACAGAAAATGTTGAAAATAAAAACCTTGAAGATTTTTAAAACTTTGTCAAGGTAAAATAAAAATGCTTCTTAATGTTAAGTTTATTATTAAGGCAGTTAAAACTTAAAATATTAGTAATGTTAAAGGGGTGGTTCAGTGTTTTTTTCTAGGCTTGATAGTGTTTATGGGGTGCAGTCTAAAAAAAAAACATTATTTTTCACATAATTTACCTTTATTCCATACCTCTCTGTCCCTTCTCTGAGAAACGCCTGATCATTTCCTGCTTTTATGAAGCCCCTCCCTCAGAAATAGGCGATGGTCTCTGATTGGTTAGCTAGCCCAGTGTGTTGTGATTGGCTAAACCGTCTCTAGTGCGCGTCTAATCGTCCCGCCCCTCACCTCAGTGCATGTGCTCTGGTTGTATTGTAAACAACTGCGTCGTTAATATTGCTTATCAGTTTGAGCCCGATTGAGAAGCAGAGGATATTAGTGAAGAGGATTGTGCAGAACCTGTGCAGGCACGGCTTTTAATGGCAGGCCTATGTTGTTTTGTTTGTTGTTGTCTCATACTTCTAGATACGCTGTTATTTGTAAATATTACTGCTTATGTTAGCTTTTTATATACAGTTTTATCCTGATTAAAGCTTTAATACAGTACGGCAACTGCACGCGCGTCCATGTTTAACACTTCTCATAGCTATGTGAAAATAAGTGTATAATTGTAATAGTTTATTGTTGGAGCTGAGCTGATGATATGAGAGAGAGAGAGCGAAGATGCAGAGTGTTTTCCGAGCAGGGGACGCTGGACATTTAAAGGGGTTATATGATGCTATTTTAAAGATCATTAGTTTGTGTATTTGGTGTAACAGAATATTGACATGCTTTAATGTTCAAAAAAAACACATTATTTTTCAAATAATGTACATTATTGTAGGTCCTCTATGCCCCGTTTCTCTCAAACGCTTCGTTTTCTACAAATCCCTCCTTCCGACAAGCGCAGTCTGCTCTGATTGGCCAGCTGACCCAGTGCATTGTGATTGGCCGAACACCACAAGCACTCGTTGGAAATGTAACGCCCCTCACCATAATCGCGAGCTTCAGCTTTCAAAGTAAATATCAAGACAGTTAATAATTTTCCTTAGTTTTACCACTCTGTAAAAAAAAAAAAAAAAAAAAAAACGAAACTCCGAGGGCAACAGAGTCGCGTGACATACACAGTGATGATGCAGTACACAAGCAGCGGTTAAGACGGCTGACATGCTATGATTTCTGACAGACAGTTCAATCTCCTGTGATGTGACCCTGTTCCCCACACACACACACACACACACACTGTGCGTTACTCTGCGCTGCGCAAAACTCTGAATTTGAACAGTCAATAGCAAATACTAGAATAGAATAGAAGCACCAGATTGTCATAGCAAAGTTGGAATTTACCCCTTTTTTTTTTTTTTTTTTTTTTTTTTTTTTAGAAATAGCCTTTGTGCGCAGCCAGCCTTGTACTCTTCTAGGTAAAAAAAAAAACTGTCGTCCATAAAATGCACAAATTTGAACATCTGGGTTGTGCTGTTCTGTTTTAAATAAATCTTAACCAATGATTCCTATTGCATCTACTTCCGGAATGCCCCAATAAAGTGCTTTTGCTTTCGCACTGAAACACACAGCGTCTCACTGACATGCTGCATCAACACTACTGCATTCCTGAAACCACACCTTCTTTCTTTGCGTGCACATTTGGGCGGCATTATGCTAATATTTCCACATAGTGAGGTAGATAAGTGGGGGCGTGTTAGAACGAGACGTTTTAGTGTATGCTGGTTGACTCTTACTTTTATAAAGATATCGCTTTGGATTTGAGACGTTAGTCTTTGCAGCTTTACAGATCTTCTTTATGCACCAAGAGCTGTAACACTCCAAAGACAAAGGAAAACTTGAAATCACATCATAGGACCCCTTTAAGACTGCTGCTTTAGAACATTGATTTTGAAACTTGCGAATCCATTAGAATTGTTAGAAGACAGAATTGCGATTCTGATATGAACAGATTTTTACGTGCTCCTCTAGTTTTCTCTTTCTCTGCTCTAAAGCAGCGGAGCATGGCCTCGACCCCTTTGCTGCCATTTCCCGAGGGCGGGGTTTATCTGGGTTTGTGATGTCACGAACCCGGGAAGTAAAACTTGTTGTAGTCCCTACCAGCCGTTTTTTTGTAGGCATTAAACTGCCAGAATTCAATGCAAACAGATATCTCTGTTTGCATTGAATTTTCAGCTTCGTAACTTTGCAGATATTTTTTTATGCTCAAACAGCAACATTACACACAAACTAACGTTAAAAAAGTGAAATCGCAATGAACCACCCCTTTAAAAAAAAATTCTTAGTATGCAATGTGTTAGTTGCTATTTTTACAGTGTAAATTCAAGTGTTTTCCAGTTTCGTCTCTGAATGTGTTCCAGTGACCCAGTGTTCCAGTTGCCAGGCTGCAGACATATATGTGTGTGTGTGTGTGTTGTGTATTGTGTGTGTGTGTGTGTTGTGTGTGTGTGTGTGTGTGTGTTTGTGTGTGTGGTTCGCCATGCAGGCGAACGTGACTAAACGCACTTTTGGCCAGCCGGGACCTTGGTGATCCACACTTGGTATGCCAGTCACTCATTGATCAAAACCATCTGGGTCATGGCCATCAGCCAACATCAGTTCTACCTGAACAGGAAACAGAGCAAGGTAAGTCAGCATACACACATGACCAATGAGGTCTGATCTATCAGACTGCTCATATATACTTACATCTATAAGAGAACAGTAGGTTCATATGGATTGACAAGATTCAAATCCAAAAAGTTACATCAGGCGTTACACCATTCCAGAATTATGAAACATGTCCTGTTCTTAATAATAGTCGCTCTACACCCACTGTCTTCTGTCTTGTGTTTCAGAAATATTCATGTTTTCAGGTTTGATCTTTTTCATCTAAAATTAGGAATTGTAAAAACAAACGCTTGTGTAACCCATAGGGAAAAAAAAGATCACAAATAATTTTTTTAACCCTTCGAAATAATAGCCAGAAAAAAAAAATCTGTTATTTGAAATGGAACATTATATTGAACTTTTAGACAAAACAATTGTTTAAAAATCTACAAAAAAGGTTTTTATGGCTCATATAGTATGATATAGTGAGAATATGTGACCCTGGAGCACAAAAGCAGTCTTAAGTCGCTGGGGTATATTTGTAGCAATAGCCAAAAATGCATTGTATGGGTCAAAATTATCAATTTTTATTTTATGCCAAAAATCATTAGGATATTAAGTAAAGATCATGTTCCATGAAGATATTTTGTAAATTTCCTACCATAAATATATTAAAACTTAATTTTTGATTAGTTATATGCATTGCTAAGAACTTCATTTGGATAAATTTATAGGTGGTTTTCTCAATATTTAGATTTTTTTGCACCCTCAGATTCCAGATTTTCAAATAGTTGTATCTCAGCCAGATATTGTCCTCTCCTAACAAACCATACATCAATGGAAAGCTTATTTATTCAGCTTTCAGATGATGTATACATTTTGAAAATTGACACTTAAGACTGGTTTTGTGGTCCAGGGTCACATGTGTATTTTATTCTCAAGAAGGAAGTTAGCAAGTTTTGATGTTGATCATGGAGAGGCCTTACATAGCAGACTTTATAGGGTTAATATAAAATCCTATATCCTATTTATATCAATTAACAGGCAAAAATCACCACAGCCAGGAGTTTAGGAGACATCGCAGCTGACCTGACAGAGAACGGGGCATCAAAGATGAATAAACTGCGCGCAGGAGTGAAAAATCAGCTCATCATGGCCAGTAACGGGAGTCTGGTTTCAACAGGTACATGAGCTCTGATCTGATCCTCAGGATAGTTGAGTCAGCCTCTGTTTATCCATGTGTCAACATACTTCCACAGATATCCGTTCACATATTTAGCATTGCTCAGATGGATTCTTTTCCTCTTATTTGTGTTGCTTCCTCTCAAACCTTTTCTTTCCTTGTAGACTTCGCGGAATGTCATTGAAGTTCATTGTACTTTAAATAAGTACATTGAAAAAAAAGATGTCTTGATGTCATCTTTTTTCTTTTATTGCCTGCCATAATGAATGCATGCACTATTTTATGCATTATTTCACAGGTTCGGCTGACTCTGAAATGAACGACGACCAGAAAAAAGAGAAACTCGCCGAGCTGAGAAAGAAAGAGAGCGATATCCAGGATACACTTAGCCAAAAACTGACAGAGCTGAAGGAAATATGCCTGCGGGAGGCCGTAAGAGCAAACGAGTCAATAATTTTTTCCTTTTTGATTGTGTTGAGATCACATTATTACATAGCAAGTCTAATAAATAACACAATTGTCAATATACTATGTATTAAAATAGTTATATTGAGAATTAATTTATATTTGAGACAAATTCTGTTTGAATGTATATATTTCAATGCATCAAATAATAGCAAATTCTATTTTCTTTCTATTTCTTAGATCAAAAAAGATTTGTATTTTGATTCCTCAAAGAATCCTTGAAAAATTTATAATTGTTTCTATCACAGGAATAAATTACATTTACAATAGAAAACAGGTCTTTTAAATTGTAATAATATTTCACCATATTACTGTTTTTACTATATTAAAACATTTTAAAAATCTTAAAGATTTACAATATGACTTTTCATCTCACATTCTCATTATGCTCGCAGTAATGAGAATGAGTTTTTTCCCCCCATTGCATTAATGAAAATGAAATCATACTGGCCCTAATTGGTTTCATTTTCTTTATGCAAATTATTTATTATTTTCTTCTTTTAATTTTGTGGTGAAATATGACCCACGCTTGTTCTTTGTGACTTTGTGACCCATTTACAGTATGTTTTATCTGCTTTCAGGAACTCACTGGCAAACTCCCAAAAGAGTACCCCCTCATCAAAGGCGAAACCCCTCCTCATGTTCGGAGGAGAGTCGGGACGGCCTTCAAATTGGATGACCTTTTCCCATATAATGAGGTTAGTGTGAAACACTGCCACACAACAATGTTGCCAAGTCGAGGACTGAATAATATATCAGACACTGGGGGTTTGGCTCTATTGCAATGAGGCTGTCCTGAGCTGGTCAAATGCCAACATGCCATTTTTAGCTCGCGTGTGTCAGTGTGTTGAACGACTGATCTTCCTCTAGTGTTTGTCCATTATCACCGGTAAGATTTTAGCTGCCAAATAATTCCAGGATGTGGGCTCGTATTGGAGATCAAGCTTTGAAAAAAGACACTTGTTTTTTGGGGGGTTTTTTTACAAAGAATTGTTTATTGATTCGTGGTTTCGACCGCACGTGTTGATTGAGAACAAACCTAGGATATATTTGTTTTAGGTTGTGTCCTTAAAGACCCCATGAGATCATGATGGGTTATTTTTTTATGGGTTATAATTCATCTGTATTAGCTTTGAGGCAATCTACATGTTAGTATACTCAGAAAACTTGACGAAAAAGCATCTTTTTGCATTTTGGAAAACGGATCACACATATTGATGACTCTTATCACTCGTACCGACAGACAGATTTATGAATAGAATACAAAATAATCAACATTGTTTTGAATGGCAATCTTTCTTCCTAGGATCCATACCTCAGAAATTTGGAGAGCCGCTTTGCGTTGCAGCAGAAAATCGTGGAGGCGGCCAAGAAGCTCGCTGCTGAGGCTGACATCTCTAAATTAGTCAGGAAAAAAAGGAGGAGGAACTGTCTGGACGCCATGCAAAAGCTTCAGGAGATCGAAGATGAAATGAACCAATACAGACTGAAGAAAGGGCAGAAACCCACACAGAGAGCTTCTGTGATCATAGCCGGTATGTGGCTCATCGCAGGTCAAGGACACAACGTCAATTGTAAAAAACAAAAAACTAGATTTTTAAATTTTTTACTTGCATGCATGAAACATCTTTACCTAATCTTTAGTCATACCATCATTCTTTATTTAGAATAGTTTTAACACTTTATCCCTTGTCAAAAAGAAGTGTGCTTAATTGTATTGAATGTGCACTTCAAGTGTAGTATATTACAATTTTAAAAGTATATGTTTAAGAAACTGTATGTGCAGATAATATATCAATTAAATAAAAGGTCACTTAAAGTGACTTAAAGAGAGATATAGTGCATTTTATAATACTGTCATTATGTTTTACTTAAAGGGGTCCTATTATGCTTTTTCACTTTTTCAACTTGAGTTAGTCTGTAATGTTGCTGTTTGAGCATAAAAAGATCTGCAGTTACAAAGCTCAAAGTCCACTTCAAAAGGAGATATTTTATTTAACAGAAATCACTTTTCAAAAACTACAACGAACGACTCGTTTGGACTACAACGCATATTTTCCGGGATTTGTGATATCACAAATATCGACGAATGGGACGAGACCTGGTTGAGCTGCACTAGAGAAGGCAACGAGTGTTATCACTATGTCGGAGACATGCTAGCTTTCCCAAGGCAGACAGACTTAGAGTGGTTACAATCATCTGGGTTTAAATCGTGCTCAAATTGATTTGATTTTGATGGAATATTTACACTGAAGCTCGCAGTAAGGGCTATGGTAAGGGGCATGACATTTCCCGACCAGGCGCCGAGTGCTGCCAATCACAGCACACACTGGCCCAGCTAACCAATCACAGCACACACTGGCCCAGCTAACCAATCACAGCGCACACTGGCCCAGCTAACCAATCACAACACACACTGGCCCAGCTAACCATCACAGCGCACGCTGGCCCAGCTAACCAATCACAGAACACTCTGGCCCAGCTAACCAATCACAGCGCACACTGGCCCAGCTAACCAATCACAGCGCACACTGGCCCAGCTAACCAATCACAGCACACACTGGCCCAGCTAACCAATCACAACACACACCGGCCCAGCTACACACCGGCCCAGCTAACCAATCACAGCGCACACACTGGCCCAGCTAACCAATCAAAACACACACTGGCCCAGCTAACCAAACACAGCACACACGGGCCAGCTAACCAATCACAACCGCAACACTGCCTCTCGCCTAACCATCACAACACACATTTTCCTTACACTGTCCCAGCTCACCAATCACAGCGCACACTGGCTCAGCTAACCAGTCACAACGCACACTGGCCCAGCTAACCAGAGGCACAGCACACAATGGTCCAGCTAACCAATCACAGCACACGCTAGCCCAGCTAACCAATCACAGCACATTTCATATTTCAGAAGGCAGGTCTTCATTTGATTCAGGAACTATTCGAGCTGTTCATGCCAGACTGGGGAGAGGTGTTGTAATAATGTAAAATATGTGAAAAATAATGTGTTTTTCGAACAACCTAGTATGAGTGCCTGTTCTAGTACACCCCCAAAACAAAATTAAGACTTTGTTAAAGAGCATAATAGGACCCCTTTAAACAGTACGATTTTATTTCATTTGAATATATTTTGTTTTTGTTTTATACCCCTGATTTTGTGTTGATAATATATCAATTATAAAAGGCCACGTAAAGGGACTAAGAGAGATTATATTGCTGTATAAACGGTCATTATTTTCTACTTAAAGGGGTCCTATTATGCTTTTTCACTTTTTCAACTTTAGTTAGTCTGTAATGTTGCTGTTTGAGCATAAACAATATCTGGCCAAAGTTACAAAGCTCAAAGTCCACTTCAAAAGGAGCTATTTTATTTAACAGAAATCACTTTTCAAAAAATACAAGGAATGACTCGTTTTGGACTACAACGCATATTTTCCGGATTTGTGATATCACAACCACCGACGAATGGGACGAGACCTGGTTGAGCTGCACTAGAGAAGGCAACGAGTGTTATCACTATGTCGGAGACATGCTAGCTTTCCCAAGACAGACAGACTTAGAGTGGTTACAATCATCCGGGTTTAAATCATGCTCAAATTGATTTGATTTTGACGCAATATTTACACTGAAGCTCGCAGGCGGCTATGGTAAGGGGCATGACATTTCCTGACCAGGCGCCGAGTGCTGCCAATCACAGCGCACACCGGCCCAGCTAACCAATCACAAAACACACTGGCCCAGCTAACCAATCACAGCACAAGGCTGCGCACTGGCCCAGCTGACCGATCACAGCGCACGCTGGCCCAGCTAACCAACCACAGCGCACACTGGCCCAGCTAACCAATCACAACACACACTCGCCCCGCTTAACCAGTCACAGCACACACTGGCCCAGCTAACCAATCACAGCGCACACCGGCCCAGCTAACCAATCACAGCGCACACTGGCCCAGCTAACCAATCACAGCGCACACTGGCCCAGCTAACCAATCACAACGCACACTGGCCCAGCTAACCAATCACAGCGCACACTGGCCCAGCTAACCAATCACAATGCACACTGGCCCAGCTAACCAATCACAACATACACTGGCCCAGCTAACAAATCACAACACACAGTGGCACAGCTAACCAATCACAGCACACGCTGACCCAGCTGACCAATCACAGCGCACGCTGGCCCAGATAACCAATCACAGCGCACACTGGCCCCGCTAACCAATCACAACACGCACACTGGCCCCGCTAACCAATCACAGCGCACACTGGCCCAGCTAACCGATCACAGCTCACACTGGCCCAGCTAACCGATCACATCACACACTGGCCAGCTAACCAATCACAACGCCCCTGGCCCGCTCACCCATCACCAGCAACGACAACTGGCCCACTAACCAGTCACAACGCACACTGCCCCCTAACAATCACAGCGCACACTGCCAGCAACAATCACACACAACACCGCCCAGCTAAACCAATCACACAACATGACCTTGGCCCGCTACACCAATCACACGCACACCCCTGTCCCATCTAACCAATGACACACACTAGGCCCAGCATAACCATCACAGCGCACACGGCCCCCGAACCAATCACAACGCCACTGGCCCAGCTAACCCTCACAGCGCACAACTGGCCAGCTACCAATCCACGCACACTGGCCCGCTAACCAATCACAACACCACTTGCGCCAGGCACACACTGGCCCAGCTAACCCATCACAGCGCACACTGGCCCAGCTAACCAAACACAACACACACCGGCCCAGCTAACCAATCACCCAGCACCCACTGCCCACTAACCTAATCACAACACACCCCCCCCCCCCCCCACACTGGCCCAGCTAACCATGACACCACCCACTAGCCCAGTTACCAATCACAGCGCACACTGGCCAGCTCACCAATCCCACGCACACGGCCCAAGCTTAACCAATCACAGCGCCAACTGGCCACAGCTACCATCAAAACGCACACTGGCCCACTAACCATCACAACACCCCGGGCCAGCTACACAATGGCCCCAGCTAACCATCACAGCGCACACTGGCTCAGTGAACCAGTTCCAACGCACACTGGCGCCTCTAACCACTCACGCACATCACACCGCCCAGCTAACCATGACCCAACACACTAGCCAGCTAAAACCATCACAGCACATTTCCATTTCAGAAAAGCAGGTCTTTTCATTTATTCATGGAACCTATTCGAGCTGTTTCATGCCACTGGGGAGAGAGGTGTTGTAAAATGTACACTATTGAAAAATAATGTGTTTTCTCTGAACAACTAGTAATGAGTCACCTGTTTCTATTAACCCCAAAACAAAATCAAGAACTTTGGGAAAAGAGCCTAATAGGACCCCTTTAAAAGTACATTTTATTTCATTTGAATAATATTTTGTTTGTGTTATTACACACTTATTTTGATGTTGACTAACATACTAAAGCACATGTAAAGTACTTAATTAAAATTTTTATTATAGTCATTTTAATTATAGCTTGTTATTTGATATTATATGAAAAGATAATATATTTTAAATGTACGAAATTGCAACTTTATCATTACACATGCGTTACAAATTAAATGACGCAAGATTTGATTTAAAGTATTTGAGTTTTATCATCAATGCTTGTCAGTACAGACAATGTTCAGCACATGTCCATCTGAAGGAAGAATTAAAGCAAGATATACATGAACAGAAAAAAAAACACAAAACAAATTATCACTGCAATTTTACTGTGGCTCATCCAATATTTCATATACTGAAAATACATATGGTACATATACATTTATCAGGCTGTGAATTTTCTGTGTTGATTTAATGCAATTAATTATATAAAAAAATAGGGCTTAATTAATCAAATTACAATATATGTGATTCATTAATTTGATTAATCATGTCATGTAGTTAATTCAATTAAACGTTTGATTTAATTTATGTAGTGTTTCATTAACATAACATCATTTCTCTTTCTTCCATAGATGAACTGGCTCAGTCCGAGTGCAGCTCCCTGTGTGAAAGTCTTCGTCTAGATGACGGTAATGACATCAATTAAGAAACCACTATCAGCTCTCTGCTTATGTAATTAAGATTTATTACAACTCACTACCTCACTTTCAGTGTTTCTCCATCAGCATTGTTCCCTAATTTAGGCACTGAGTCATGCACATTAACACACTCATAATAGATCATTTATCATGCAGAACCAACAATTAATTTATATAGTGTTATTTGAAACGGATGCAACCAAATGTAGCGGAGCAGAAAAAATAGCAGTCAAAAACTATATTTGTGTCTTCAGAAGATGATGGCCAGAGGCCGCGTTCCCGCTCCGTCCAGTGCTCCCCGTGTCTCACTCCTCCTCTGTCATCATCCGGCTTGGGATACGACCCCGAGAGGCGATCCTCATCCAGCGACACACACCACGACAGAGCTCTTAACAGGTGTGAATACTCATAGTACGACAGGCTGGGCTGAATCTCATGAATACTGTCAAGAACATGTCCGGGTCACTCTAGAAAAAAAAAATTATTTACATTTTATTCCATTAAATTATTAAAAATAAATTTTTATATTATAGAATGTTAAACATTAAAGTTTATTAGTCATGAGCAGTATTAGACCTGTTTACATTTTTTTTTTTTTTTATATGTCGGAAAGAAATAATGTTCTTATTTCATTACTGTAATAATAGGTTATATAATAGATTTGATGATTTAATTAATATGATTCTTAACTTTACATACTAAAATATTTGTAGCGTATTGGGAGTAGTAGTAGTGAGTGGAACAAAAAGACAGAAGCACCATAAAATATATGTAATTCCCATACTATATTTCTAGCCTCTGGCCTATTCAATAGCTACAGTATTGACATCAAATTCTAACATATAAAACGTCCATAAAAATAAGGTAAAAAAATAATTTAATGCATCTTTGTCTAATAATAATAATAATAATAATTTTCCATATGCAAAAACATTATTGAATTTTTTTTTTCTTTGGGTGTAAGATTACCCAGACATGGTCTTGACAGTTTTCGTAAGATTCAAAGTCTGAGCTTTTAGTTTATCCATCACTGGACATTTCTCTTCCATCAAATATATTCTTTTGTCTGTTTGAATTCAGATTAGATCATGAGGTCCAAGGCCCAGGACATTATTACATCCCCCGAGAGGTGTTCTCTGCCCAAAGCAGTCCATGTAAAACGTTACCCAGAATGCCGAAGGACCCCCGCAGCTTACCGCAAACCCCCGTCATGCCCCGTAACGCCTACAGCAGCAGCCAACTCAGGTGAGTTGACTTGGTCCAGTAAAAAAACACTCAAAAAAATCTCTCACAACTACATACAGCACCCTAGAATTGTGGTGGCGACACAATTCAAACAACTCACAATTGCTTCAAAAAATAGAAAAGTCTTGATAGCTTTGTGGCTTTTTTGTTTCTAATGCAAGTAGTTTATGTATTCAGTGCATTCTCTTTTACCAAAATAAATTATATTTATTGTGTCCTGTAGGTCGGAGGGTCACATCCGTGGTTTCCGGCACCGCAGCGGCAGTTTGGAGTCCCAGTCACAACTTCTTCACTCTCACTGTGCAAACAAGTCGGCCTTCCCTCTGTCTCCTTCCCGCCGTAGCAACAGCACTGAGGTGCTGGACGATTGCTCGTCCTATACCAGCATGTCCAGCATGGACTACTGTCTCCCCTGCTCGGCCACTCCTCCCTACCGCACACTAAACTCACAATCCCACGACTACCGGCTCCACCGCAAAGTGGAGATCTATGGCAATACGGGCAGCATGCCCAACTTGGTCCCTCAAAACTCCAGCTGTTATGGCTACCAGCAGAATCACTACGGCCCCACCGCGTACTACGTGACTGGGTATCCCGGCTTCGAATATGAGCCTTGTTCTAATGGAGCTTACGTCTACGAGAGCGAACTCGAGGGTCACTATAACATCAACCCCACTTACCCAGCACATGGTTACCAGAGTCGTAGTCGGAATAGGCATTATGGAATAGAGGGGTCGGATCACTTGTCACAGAATCCATATGCCACTGTGAGGCCCCCTAGGGGAAGACAGGGACCCTTGAACGAGGTGTTGACGAAGAACATGTACAAGGCTTTGGTGGCGGAGCATTTGAAGGGATGGTACAATCGCAGTGCTGGGCACAGGGACCCAGGTACATATCAGCTGGTGTACACCTACAAATATGACCGAGGTTCCCAGCACAGCTTGGGTTACCAGACACTGCCCGCACCCTTCAGCCACTCCAGCCGAACCAACTCGTTCTCCTCCGGTAAGTACAGTTTCTCAAACATACACTGCAGACTATGAATAAAATCAAACGTATGGTCAAATGCCAGGTTCTGGTGCAGGGCTGCAGTAAGCAGCTGTTGGGACCAGTAGAAACCATTAAACATGGACCCCTTGGCTGAAATAGTATTTCCAAGTGATCTGGATCCTTCTCAATCCAGTCAGGGCCAACCTCAAGCCAAAAAGTGCCATTGTTCCACCTTTTTGGTGGCCCTGTTTTAGTATGACCGAAACTATTACTTCCAATCTCAACAACTCGGCAGAAAAAATACCAGGTTTTGGTGCAGAGCCGCAATAAGCGATTGTTTGGCCAGGTACAAACCATTCATCATTGGCTCCTTGGCTGAAATAATGTTCCCAGTTGATCTAGATCAGTGTTCTCAAACTCAGTTCCTGGGCCCGTATTTATCAAGCTTCTCAAAGTGCCATTTTAGTCTTAAGTGCTGAGAATTCATTAAATTTACTCCTACTTTCAAACTTAAGTATAAAAGCAAGTTATCAAATTTCTTAAAGCTAAGAATCACTCTTACTCTCCCAGTTATTTAAGACAGCTCGGGAGGTCTCTCAAGTGGTTAGGAGTTGCCAGTAGGGGCTTGTGATGGCGCTGAGGAGACAGAGACGTGCTCGAATCTTTCAGGAGAGGAAGAATGTTCTTGAAATATTTGACGACGAGCAGTTAATAAAACAGTTACATTTCCTCAGTTATTCAAACAGAAACGAGCAAAGAATATTTATATTACCAAAGAACATCATAACTGACTTCAGGCTAGCGCGAGTATTATATGCTCTTTAAAAACACTCTCGTTATAATCAGTGAAGCTACCTACACTGTGTCATGAATAAATCTCTTACCCCTTATTTACACTGCACACGTCTGCAGTGCGTTACGGCTCCGACACGGCCACCGGAGCTGATCACGGCTACTCACCACCCGCGCCGCGGCAAGTTTCTGAAGCGGCTCTCCGCGCTGCATCACTAAAGATAGGCGCCTATATTTTTGACGTATATAATCAATCATCCGTCGCGGCTGTCGTTCAAAGAAATCGCACCATAAATATCTCTGACTATCGTCGATACACGATACTATCATCTACCGGCACAAACCTAAATTGGAGGTTGTGATGACGATTTGTATCATAACGATTCGTTGATAACTAACTTTTAAGCGCAGCTTTAAGCCAAGAAGTTTTTTACACTTAAGTAAATTCTTAGCAGCGTTCATGAGAGTAATTCTCAGAGGCTTGAAAATACGGGCCCTGGAGGGTCACAGCTCTGCACAGTTTTGCTCCAACCCTAATCAAACGCACCTGATCCAGCTAATCGAGGTCTTCAGGATTATTAGAAACTTCCAAGCAGGTTTGATTTGGAGCTGGTTGGAGCTAAACTGCAGAGCTGTGGCCCCTCCAGGAATTGAGTTTGAGACCACTGATCTAGATCCTTCTCGATCCAGTCCAGTCCACCCTCAAGCCAAAAGGTGCTGTTGTTCCACCTTTTTCTTGTCCCTGTTTTAGTATGACTGAAACGATTACTTCCAAACTCAACAGCACAACTGACAAAATGCCAGGTTCTGGTGCAGGGCTGCAGTAAGCAATTGTTGGGCCCTGTACAAATCATTCATTATGGGCCCCTTAGCTGAATTATCACCCCTGAGTGGTCCGGGCCTCCCTCAAGCCGAAAGATCCAGTTGTCCCCCCCTGCATTTGTCCCCCTCCCCTTGTTTGCGTTCCCTCTGCTCCTTGATGACCAATCACACGCATTAACTACATTTGCACATCTGGAAATGGACCCGCGAGAAGTTGATATTGATTTAATGTTGACTGCCAAAAGCGATTGAATCTTCTATACCTTTGGCACGTTAACTGTTCTGCAACCTGCAACACCCTTGTGCTATGGGAATGAGTGATATCTTATCATGCGGCCAGGGCCATCCTTAGCTGGGGCCCGGTGCGAGGTAGGGAGCGGGGGCCCCCTCGGTCTGTTCGCCGTGGGGCCACCTCAAAGCGCTGGGTACTATTATTTTTTTTTTTTTTTTGAAGTGATTTGACGACCCGTTGATTAGTCGGTGGTTTAAGTGTTTTTGATTAGAGTTGTAGCTAAACTCTTCGGAACATTAGCCTTCAAGGAGCAGGGTTGAAGACTTGTAGAGCAGGGGTTCCCAATCCTGTTCCTGGAGATCTACCTTCCTGCAAAGTTCAGCTCCAATCCTGATCAAACACAACTTAACCAACTAATTAAGATCTTCAGGAGCACTTGATAAATACAGGCAGGTGTGTTGGAGCAGGGTTTGCACTGAATCCTGCAGGAAGGTACATCTCCAGGAACAGGATAGGGCACCCCATTTGTAGAGACTTCTGGTGTACACTTTGACTTGGGCCAGTAGATCCAACCATCCAAAACACCCTAGCAAGCATATAGCAGCCTAGCAACCACACAGAGCACCTTAGCAACCCCATAGCAAAGCCCTTGCAGCACCCTAGCTTTGTATCGTTGCGTTTTGCATGCAACATTTTCTTTGATAGTCCAAATTAGACTTTCTGCTGACTTTAAGGATGTGAAATACCAGTCATTAGAATATGACTAGACTCTCAGTTTACAAACGGGTTATTCACCCAAAAATGAAAATTCTGTTTTTGGTCATTAATTACTCACCCTTGTGTCGTTTCAAACCCGTAAGACCTTTGTTCATCTTCGGAACACAAATTGATGGAATCTGAGATGAAATGGCACCAGGGTGATGCGGAGATGACGAATTGTTGAATAAAGTTTTTTTTTTTTTTTTGCGCACGAAAAATATTCTCGTAGCTTTTGTTTATTGCAGATGAACCAACACTGTTCACATGGATTATTTTACTGATCTCCTTGCTACGTTTCTGGACTTGGGAACATTTCAGTTGCGTTGCTGTCTACAGAGAGCTCTCAGATTCCATCAAAAAAAAAATCTTAATTTGTGTTCCTTTCCGAAGATGAACGAGGTCTTACGCTTTTTGAGAAACACAACTGAGGGTGAGTAATTAATGACAGAATTTTCATTTTTGGGTGAACTAACCCTTTAATATCTGTTAACTCTTTATTGTGATGGTCTCCCAATAGACGTTTTACTGACTATAAGTAACTTTGCAAGTACATGTCAACTTTTTTTCTAACCCTAACAGTCTGCTAATACTCTAGTGAAAGTTAGTTGACATGAAGTTGCAAAGTTCCTTATAAAATTTAGTAAAGATCAAAATTCACAGTGACATTTCATCAAAATAAAGGATAAAACTTTTCTCTTTACCAGGAATCCTTTACAGTGTGCTAATGTTACTTTACCATATCACACTTCACTTCCTCACTAGTGTCGTCTACTGCCAGTGGAGGGGGAAACTGGCAGAATAATTTAGCCGTGGGTCTGACTGATGGTGAACTGCCGGACGGTCCCTTGAGTGCTGGGGCTTACAGTCCTTCGAGTGCTGGGGCTTACAGTCCTTCATACAGTCGCAGTCCTACACACAACAGGTGAGACAGAAAACTACTTTGGACAAGACCCACAGACTTTTAGATTTAGGTGTATTCATAATAGGTATATTTGTCAGTCCATCTAGGTTTGATATGCATATATGTTTATGGCAAGCCTGCAACCTTTAGCCAAAAAAAGTAATGGCTAATCCTAACGCTTCCAATTGGTTTCAAGGCATACGCCATCCAAGTTTACCATTATGCTTTCTCCAATAGTAAGTACTTAACCCTCTTATCTCCCAATAGTAAGACAATCTCTGGTTTAGCTTTAACCTGCTAAAACGCACCTGCCTGGAATATTCTAGTAATTCTGGCAACTTGAGTAGAAGGTTCAGGTGTTTTTAATTAGGGTTGAAGCTAAGCTGTACAGGATAGTGGTCTTCCAGGTCCAGGAAGGACCAGGACAACCTTTCTGTGACTTCTGACTGGCGTTCTGTAGCAGGGGACTTCACTATGGATGTCCTATTTAATCTGACACAAATTGAAATGAGGCTTTGAGACTGTTATTATGTCATAACGGCTTAAGGCAGGAGTGTCCAGTCCTGCTCCTGGTGGGTGTTCAGCTTCATCAACACACCCACCTGAAGATTTCAAGGGATTCTGAAGACCTTGATGAACTGGTTCAGGTGTGTTTAATTAGGGCTGGAGCTAAACTCTGCAGGATAGTGGCCCTTCAGGAGCAGGTTTTGACACCCTGGCTTAAGGCCCTAGGTGATAGCTAATGTTTACAACATGTTGTGTTTTGAACTCTAGACATTTATGGAAATAAGCATTTTTTACTTTAAATTATGGCTTCTACCTTAACTAAGGTCTGTTGTATCAGTATTAGGTCATAGTGAGGTAATTTTGTGTATTAGGATAATAACCTAATCCAGTGATATTCAGTTGCAGCCCCCTTTGGGTATCTTCGCCACATTTAGTAACCACCCAGCAAGCATAAAACATTTCCAGTTGTACTTTGGTTGCAGTTAGGATTTGTGGCAGTACAATGTTTTAAAAACAAGCAAGTACCACACCTAAGATAAGACAAATGATGTAACCAAAACAATTGTAAAAAAGAAAGAAAAAGTCAAACAAATAGTGCTAACTAAACAATAAAAACAAAGAGATCAAACAACCAAACAAATAATAAAAACAAAGAGAACAAACCAAACAAATAATAAAACCGAAAGAGATCAAACAAATAATGCAAACAAAATGAAAAAAAAAGATTAAACCAAACAAATAATAAAAACAAAGATCAAACAAACAAAAGGAATAAAAACAGATAAAACAAACATAAAAGCAAAAAGAGATCAAACAAAACAAATAATACAAACAAAAAGTAAAAAAAATTAAATAACACGCAAAATGCATTGTACATATTTAGATTACAAAAACAGACCAAATTTGTTGCTGGGATTGGTTCATGCTAAATAAAATGTTGGTTTGAAACACTGTAAAAAACACTAGCAGCCTCCAAGCATCATTGTTGTAGATTTTTAGGATGCAAAGAAAATCCGACCAAATTACAATGTTTGTAAAATATTTTGTTTAATTTAATACATTAATAATAATTTCTCATGTCATTTATGCATAAATATACTATAACTACATAATTTCTACACTGTCAGCTACTGTAGTTCAGTCTTTGTGCACACTTTTAGGGCAGTTATAAATCTTTTTTACAATGGTTTTACTCAATTACTATGGTCTTTCCATGGTGCTTTTCAATCTAACTACATTATTAAGACAAACTCAACCTAAAAATTCAAACTGTTGACATGATTTAATGTTTGCATTTTCTTATGGCAGGTTCCCGTCAGAAAGTGCCGCCTCTCACACATCAGAGCCAATAGAGGTGTTCGGTGCCATGGCCAGCTGTTCAGACGCAGACCATTAAAGAGCACACGAGGACAGGTCGTCTTTCACTGATATGATTTTATTTTGTACACGTCAGAGACTTGCACTGACAGTACCGATTTAAAAGCTCTTGTTATGCTCTCTCAAAACCTTGAGCTTTACTTATAAACCAGTGAAACAATGAAAGAAATGTTTGATTTTTACAAGATGACCTCAACGTCTAGGACGGGAACTATCCACGAACGAAATGTCTTTTTGGAATAGCTGATTCCGCAGGTCAGTCCCGTCACAGAGCACATGCTGATACCACAGCAACACGACTGCTGTATTCACCAACTTCTGGAGGACCAAAAGACATACCGGCACAACAGAAAGTAGAAGGAAACAGAAGCACCTTACGGACAGATGTGGACAACATGGACCTAATTCTCTCGTGCCTCAGAATGGGATGTGTTTCTGAGAAACGCTGTGGCCATGCTAGTGGACGTCAAGCTGAACAAATGACTCGTAAAATCCCCAGAACTGTCAAGAGCATCAGTGGCGAGAAAAATAAATCAACCAAATGAGATGTGCACACTTATAGTGAATGCCATTTCAAACAGGAGTTTCTGAGAGAGTGAAGAAACTAGCCATACCACATGACCTTTTGGACCTTTTTTACATTGTCAGTGATAGATTTGAACATTAATATTGAAATCTCAAAACACTGCAAGAACAAAATAATGTAAATATTATTATGACTGAGTGGCTTTTTTTTTTTTTTATTGAGCTGTCTGTGCTTGTAGAAGTGCATATATGCACTCTGTTTGTGTACCATTACATGACAAGAGAGTGGTTTGCTTGCTTGATACTGTACATATTTTGTCCTGCACAAATTCTGTTAGAACAGCACTTGATTGAAATAAAGCTTGGCAAGAATGCCGATACAAGACCCTGGAAAATGCAGACGTTAGTTGTTCTGCTCTTAAAAAAAATTAAAAAAAGGCATCACATTTTGAGCCTAAAGAATACTGTAAGAATGTTGTCAATGTTCTTAAAGGGATGTTTCAGTTCAGCACAGGTTGAGCTGTGGAACGGCATCTGAAGAATGCCGTCGATTAGTACATCGTTTGCTCATTCCTCAGTTTGTGTCGGTGCTCTGCGTGTCCAAACACACACATGTACAGAACTGCACTTAATATGGAAGTCTAGGCGAGATTTTACAGAGAACGTGTAAACTTGTACTTTTCTTAAAGCACTTATTTTAAGTCTTTTCTTACAAATATGCGCTATTTGAGCTGTAAAATTGTAATACAATATAAATATTAAATTTAAAACTTTAAGTGAAAATTTGAAATGTTGTCTTGACGATTACGTCTCTTGTCTCAGAAAAATAAATCAAATTAAATGTAATATAGATAAATTCAATTTAAATGAAAAAAAAACAGAAAAATGACCGAGCAGATGACAAAATTTATAAAAGAAATTAAACCTTTACATTAAACAAAACATTAAAAGCATACTAGTATAGTAATATTAAATTAACACTGGTTAGGAACTAAATAACTACTTTTAATGGATATAAAGTTGCATCTGTTAATATTATTTAAATGGACTTGAGCTAACATGAACTAACAATGTCCCACATATTAATAAATACAGTAACAGATGTATTGCTCATTGTTAATGTTAGTTAATGCATTACCTAATATTAACTAATTATTGTAAAGTGTTATTGCGATTTTTAGCCTAGTCTTGTGTTGATGTATTATTTTTGTAAGTTTTGTGGCTATACCTTTAAATTATGAAGTACTTTTACTTATACACATCCATTGTAAATGCATTACTGTTTTTTTTGTTTTGTCTTTTAGCTGTCACAGATCAAACTCAACCGGTTTTGAGTCCGAAACATTCCTTTAAGCCTCATGATCGAAATGCCCATGTGCCATGTAGGAACACCCAGATCTCCTGCTTTGAATGTGTCAATCTGATTGTATTTCCTGTAGTGTCTGTATTTGTGGCTTAGAAGCATGTGATGTAAAAGCACACGTTTTAGAAAGTGGTTCGGTGTGTTTTTTTTTTAAGTGTAAGTGTTTGAATATGAACACTGACCCAGCACACCTTTCATTGGAAACCATGAACTTGTCATTCCTTGAAAACTTAAGTCTCTCATTTTCCAGCCGGATGTGAATAAAAAACGAGGTGTGTATTCAGTCGTTACGTCTTTTTACATTACAACATCATTATAAAAACTGCACTTCTGTAGTTACAGATGCAAAACTGACTCAGACTCGGTCGATTCATAAAGAGAAATGCTGGCAGGAAGTGTTCGGACACGTCTTGACAGGCATTTCCTACCTGCATTTGCTTATATTGGATGTTATCGAAGATGCTTTTCCAAGGACGCTTAATCTAACGACCTTTTTATGATTCATTCTAGTTTGACAGCCAACAAGACTTCACTTGCTAATAGTTTATGCTGCTGCCATGTCAACCGTATGTTTGTATGTAGCAGGTTCATTTGCTGCACGACTGGTAATATAATTATCTCAACAGTCTCTTTGCAACAGGAGTATTGCCCCGACAAGAATCTTTGCCGTGATAGCTCTTGAACAAAGCCTGTGTTGTGACACAAGGCCCAGCTTATGAGCTGAATGCATGACTTCCCATGCAGCACAGCTATTTCATTGTGAAAAAAAATTATCAACTTAACAGCTTCACCCCAAAAATCTAAGACATGCAGCCTGAGAACACAACAGACACCCCAATAAGATCTATGATCTATGAATGTGTTAGTGAATTTCTGTGATTTCAAAGCTGAATTTTCAGCATCATTACGCCAGTCTTCAGTGTCACATGATCCTTCAGAAATCTTTCTAATATGCTGATTTGCTGCTCAGTTATTAATAAGGGTTCTTATTATCAATGTAAAACGTTTTTTTTCTACTTGTTTTGTGGAAACATTTTTCAGGATTCTTTGATGAACCGAAAGTTCAAAAGAACAGCATTTATTTAAAATATAATGTTTTGTAACAATTATAAATGTGATTACTGGTCACGTTTGATCATTATATGCATAATAATAATAAAGTTTTAATTTCATGTTAACCAAAAACCCTACTCCAACATTTGAAAGGTAGTAGTCATTGTTCCCAAATTAAATTAAACATAATAGAAAAAAAGATTGCGCACACTGTTTTCTCACCTTTATTTCAAAAAAGTTTTTAAAAGTGGCAACGTTTCGGTCAAAGACCTTTGTCAGGCAAACACTGTTTACTTTGATGTTTAAATACACTGTTTATTTGATGTACCCTTTGATCTTGCACCTGGCCAAGACATTTGTGACCCTGGACCACAAAACCAGTCAAATTTTTTTGACCAATTGAGATTTATACATCATCTGAAAGCTGATAATAAGCTTTCCATTCATGTATGGTTTGTTAATATTTGGCCGAGATACAACTCTTTGAAAATCTGGAATCTGATGATGCAAAAAATCTAATTTGAGAAAATCGCAAAGCAGACACTTGGAGCCCACTTGCTGAAAGGACCTCCGTTCATAGTCCCAGCAGTTGCTCGTTTGTTGGTTTCAAAATTATATCTATAGAAACTCTGGATCCAGGCAACTTCTTCCAGTTCTCAAAATGTTAAAATGCCTTTATTCAAACATGGCTCACTCTAGAAACATTCAAAATGACTAAAACACTGCACACTGAAGTACACACTATGAGGACGGCTGGATGGCCGAATGCACGGTGTCATGTTTTAGTCCATTTTTTTTTGTTTCTAACGTGCAGCCATGGTTGAATAAAGCTTTTAACAGTTTGAACTGGAAGAAGTGCCCCTTGGATCCTATTTTCTAAATATTGAGAAAATCGCCTTAAAGTTGTCCAAATTAAGTTCTTAAAAATGCATATTACTAATCAAAAATACGGTTGATAGATTTACGATAGAATGTACAACAATATATTCATGGAACCTGATCTTTACTTAACATCCGAATGGAATTAGAAATAATATCATAAAAGCTAACAGAAAAATCGATAATTTTTGACCCACACAATGATTATTATTTTTTGTGCTATTGCTACAATATACCCAGCGACATTTAATACTGTTTGTGCTCCAGGGTCATATTTTTGGAGGTGCGTACTTTGATCCTTTCTTTATATTCACAATATTATAGTAATTTCTGAAGGATCATGTGATGCTGAAGACTGTAGTAATGATGCTGAAAAATCAGCTTTACAATCACAGGAATAAATACATTTTAAAATATACTAAAATACAAAACGGTTCTTTTAAAAAGGGGCACCTATTATGCAAAATTCCTGTGTTTGTAACAGTATGAACCCACCACTCTACAATGTAAAAATATAAGATATTATATATATATATATATAATATATATATATATATAGCGGATATATATATATAGACCACCCACACACACACACCCTGTATAAATATATATGCATTTGGGAATTGAGACCCTAAATTAGTGTATATTGTGGTCTATAAATAATATAACAGAACAAGCTGAACTGATGTCAAAACAGGAAGCTGTATTGTGCAAATGTATTCTTTCAACACACATTTGTGGTTGAGGGACAAATTCCCTGATTGCAAAAGTTCCTGAAGGTTACGGGGTCACTGTATAACAATGACCTGTATGGGTCAGTCTCACAAAGAAATGTCTCACAATGTCATATTTCACAGCAAAAAATTAAAAAATTAGTCATTTGTTGTAGTTCTCAACAAGTTTTAGGCATGTCTCCTGAATCGCCACAGCCCATTCCTCCTCAGCAAATCTCTCAAGCTCCTGGCATGGACTCAGGTCTTCAGTGTGCCCCACAGATTTTCTATTGGATTCAAGTCTGGGCTTTGCGCAGGCCAGTCTAGGATGTTCACTTTGCTCATCTGGAGTTAGTTCTTCACCGGAAGTGAGGTATGCTTTGAGTCGTTATCTTGCTGGAAGACAAAACGTCAACCCAAACCAAGTTTTGTTGCAGATTGCCTGAAGTTGCCTTTCAAAATCTTCTCGTAGTCTTCCACACTACCACCTCCATGTTCTTGGAGTTGAGCGCCTCTCCCTTCTTTCTCCAAACATAGGCAACATCTCTGTGGCCAAAGAGCTCTAGTTTCGTCTCATCTGACCAAAGGATCTTTCCAGTATGCATAATTGTTCTCCTGGTTGTCCTTGGAGGGGTCTCTTCTTCAAAAGTGGAGTTTTACTAGTTGTTTTGCAAGATACTAATCCTCAGCTTACAGTGCAATTTAAATGCTTAGAAGATTAATTAGGTTAATTAGGCAAGTTAGGTTAGTTAGGCAAGTCATTGGACAACAGTGTTTTTTTCAGTAGCCAGACAAACAGATCATTTCTTAAGGGGGCTAATAATATTGACCTTAGCAGTTTTCTTATTTTTTAAATAATTATTGAATATGAAATAAGGTTTTCTCCAGATGAAAAATATAATAAATAGTGTTAAAATTCCCTTGCTCTGTTATACATCACTTATGACATTTTTATTATTTTTCAGATATTTCCTAGGTGGCTAATAATTTGGTCTTCAATTTATGTATGTTTATAATTATATATATATATACACACACAGTGGGTACGTAAAGTATTCAGACCCCCTTAAATTTTTCACTCATTTTTTTTTATATTGCAGCCATTTGCTAAAATTTTTTAAGTTAATTTTTTTTCCTCATTATGTACACACAGCACCCCATATTGACAGAAAAAACCAGAATTGTTGACATTTTTGCAGATTTATTTAAAAAAGAAAAACTGAAATATCACCTGGTCCTAAGTATTCAGACCCTTTGCTGTGAGCTCATCACCTGTCCAATACAGTCCCAACAGTGAAGTTTGGTGGTGGCAGCATCATGCTGTGGGTTGTTTTTCAGCTGCAGGGACAGGACGGCTTGTTGCAATCGAGGGAAAGATGAATGCAGTTAAGTACAGGGATATCCTGGACGAAAAACCTTCTCCAGAGTGCTCAGGACCTCAGACTGAGTTTACCTTCCAACAAGACAATGACCCTAAGCACACAGCTAAAATATCGAAGGAGTGGCTTCACAACAGCTCTGTGATTGTTCTTGAATGGCCCAGTCAGAGCCCTGACTTAAACCCGATTGAGCATCTCTGTAGAGACCTAAAAATGGCTGTCCACCAGTGTTTACCATCCAACCTGACAGAACTGAGAGGATCTGCAAGGAGGAATGGCAGAGAATCCCCAATCCAGGTGTGAAAACTTGTTGCATCTTTCCCAAAAAGACTCATGTCTGTATTAGATCAAAAGGGTGCTTCTACTAAATACTGAGCAAGGGGTCTGAATACTTAGGTCCATGTGATATTTCATTTTTTCTTTTTTTAATAAATCTGCAAAATGTCAACAATTCTGTGTTTTTCTGTCAACATGGTGTGCTGTGTGTACATTAATGAGGGAAAAAAATTTACTTGAATGATTTTAGCAAATGGCTGTAATATACCATAGTGAAAAATTTAAGGGGGTCTGATACTTTCTGTACCCACTGTATATATATCTATATATATATTCTAGATAGATATAATATATATATAGATCTATATTATCAGATATATAAACTACATAAAGTACAATACAACAAACGAAACAAATAGCTTTTCTATTCACGTAGCATTATTTTTTCACTTTTTTTTCCACATAAAATGCTTAACTAGAATGAAAATAAATGTAACAATATGATATGAACAATCTTAACCACTCTAAAAATAAGCTCAATTTTCTTTTTAATTAAATAAAATTGAGTAAATCGGTATATCAGATTTTCTTAAGATTTTTGATTTAGGGAAATAAGACCCAGAGACGTTCTTGGCAGGTTTGGTGAGATTCTCTTACTTCATTTAGACATAAATGTAAAAAAAATCTTCTGAAATCCTTTCAAAATGTCACATTCTCAATCGTCATGTTCTATATTCACATAAACTAATGAAGGAAAAAAAAGCTGCTAATCATTTTTCATTAGGAACCATTTTTTAAACAAAATTATCAACCAAAATGGGCTTTCAGCCTTTTCTGATGACAAAAACAATCTATTCATTAAACTAGACAAAAAAAACCCATAATGGCACTTAGTGCTCATAAGGACATACACTCACAAATTCACTCTGTCCACCTTAAATTCACATTAAAAAAAAAAAAGTACACCAGCTTATATAATCTTATAAAGCTTATATAGTCTAAGTCATATAATACGACATATACACTGCAAATCAGGTTAATAAAAATTCATATAGGCAAACAATAATCATCTGCTGTGCCTTTTCGTCAAGATAATCACTAAAGTCTAATCTACTGTGCAAGTCAACACAGACAACCGCTGCCTGTCATTTCTGCATAGACTGTCATGTCATATAAGACATGCAAATGCATAGCACACTTACTAGCAAAGCTTCTCCTCAGGGCCCATGATGGCTGTTATTCATCACAATTAAAGGGACAAAAAATGTGAAGAAACTACATGAAATAGTTTCTGAATTATCCTGGTTTTCCACCCTGACATCATTTCCACAGCTTCCCAGAAAGGCAAAGTGTTTCATAAATTCATGCCATCTATAAATATTCACAAATTGCTTTCTGGGAAGCCGACAATGGGCTAAAGTCCACGAATGTCACATAGTTGGACCGTATTTACAGTAACAGTGTGCTATCATTAGAAGCTTATTTTGTATTCCTCAGGGTCCTGAGGGTTGTTCTTTAAATCAACCTGAATCCCATAAAGTAATTTTATTTTCATCATTCTCATCTTTGTGACACATCCTGACGATGGTCTCTTACTGTGCACGTGTTCTGCACCATATGATTAAAAACTGCTCACGAGGCATTTCGTTTAGCACTGAAGGAAGTCCAAAGACCGACGTTATTCCACTGGCAGGTTTCGAGTGAAAAGGCCTTTTTCCATCCTTCCAGGAAGCATCTGAGATCCCACGCCACTGCTGACCACGAACAAGAGCAGAAATAAGACATTATCCTCAAAACACCATGGTATTACCACAGTACACCCCCAAATATCTCTGTCTGTGACAGCTATGCGTATAACAGACAGTATATATGAAGAATGACTTGACTTGTTTAACTTACACAGGGCTGAATCTCCTCTTTTTTGCATCTGGTGCTTGTGGGATGGCCCCTTTTTCTCTTCTTTCTGCTGCCCGGTCCCTGTATTTCAGCTAAAATGAAGAGCGCCACCCAGAGGTCAATACTTCAAAAGTGTCAAAGCAATGAATTATAAAGAAAGAAATACCAGTTATAGTGGAAACAGGTTTTTTTTGAATGGTAGTTAGATATCAGAGGAAGTGTAATCAGGGCTTTCAGAACAATCTGACCGCAGTATTTACCTCGGTTTCTGATCGCTCTTGTGTCTCTGACTGAGCCTGTCTGGCTCTCCTCTGCTCCAGATTTAGCTGAACATTGAGAAACAAAAATCAACAATATGAACATACTGTTTTATTCTATTTATTTGACATTCAGAGTACTATGGTTAGTTAATGCAGTCCCTATTATGATTTGTACCTCCAAAAATATAACCAAAATTAGACAAAAATTAAAAATCAGACATGTGAACAATAATTTAGTGCAAATGTTATTTTGCATTTGGGCTGGGGAATCCCTGGTCTGTATGCAAAGCTAATCCAGTTGGTCTAGTTATTGTCAATGTTATTTTAGTATTTTTAAATATTATCATTAATATGAATTAACTTTATTTTTATATATTGCAGTTTTCATTTTAGTTATGTCTTTGTAACACTGTTATGCGTTTTTGAAATTTGTATTTATTTTTATTTCAGGCTTAACTTTACAACTTTTTTTAAAATTAAAATTCTATTTTTTTATTCAATTATGTTTTTCATCTAATATTTATATAAAATTTTATTTAATCTTTAATTCATTTTACAAGGTTTAGTTAATAGTAATAACCTGATTACTTCTGACTCATTTTTAGTCATTTATACCAAAAATTAAATCCATAAAATTTCATGAAGAACAATAGACTAGAAAGAATGCAAGGCTGTGAGGATAGATATACATCTATTCAGTGGGTTGTGCTGTTATCTAATGTGAGTTTGGATTGTTCCGTTGATGAAATCCTGCAAAAACATATCTTTCCAAGCAATTTAGTAGACAAAAACTCCAGACATGAGCTGTGGAAAAATTATAAAGGAGCTTTACACACATTTTTACATAAGGTCTATAAGAGCAATCAGAAGTGACATGGCTCATGTTGGCAGATATCAAGGCATCGTGTGACGTGCATGACTCACCCGGTGTAGCTCAGAGAGCTGCTGATGTCTGATCAGAGCCTCTTTACTGGGGAACTGTCTCCTGCACAGCAGACAGGCCAATTTAGACCAGTCTGTCAGCCTCTCCTCTCGCTCTCCAGCCTCCTCCTCACTGTCTGTCTCTCCACTGTATCCTGCCACCAGACCCTGAGGAGGACTCTGCCGAGAGACAAGACCAGCAGACAGAAACATTTATTTTTATAACACTGCAGTGCCAATAATAGAAAAGGTTTTTCGAACAGAGTACAACATAGAAGACGCAAGTGGTGAGTGGCATGGTAAAATGCACAAAATGGAAACAAGACAAACACATGAAACAAGTCAAAAATTAAATACAAGTAAAAACAAAGCCATGTCTCAGCTTAGCTTGTGTTAAACACTTTTCTGGTATTTGTTTTACTGATTATTTATTTATTTTGCTATTATTGTTGCTGTTCATGTTTACTGCTTTGTATATACTGTTAAAAAAGAAAAAGATAAAAACAAAAGGCCATAATGTAACAAAACCAACAAAGGAAATTCAACAAATAAAACCAGAATGTAAAGTACGATGAAACAAAATCCATAAATAAATTAAATTGAAACCAAAAATCATAACATTAGGTAATCAAACCAAACCAAATCAAACCAAACCAAAAACACTTAGTCTTTCTTCTGGATGTTTGATGTGTTCCATCAGAACCTGCGGTTGCTCTCTTCCTTGCTTTGTATGTTAAAAAAGTGAAGAGCAGGCAAAAGCACGCACATCAATCTCAACTGGGTGCTCGACTAAGAAACAAGTGGAACATTTTTGGATGTAAAGGCGGCAACACCAAAGCTCCAAAAGTATCTAAATATTTATTTTTTTTAAAAACTGTCGCATAGCATATGTGACGTTTCGAGCACCCAGGCTCTTCATCTGACAAATGAACAACACTGATATCCCGATCTTTATAGGCCTACCTCCAGGTGATCAAAGGTCACATGACCATACCATATTATCATGATAATAATAATACCAAAACAATAACATATCAACCAAGGAGAAAAACACAGAAACCAAAATAAGAAATACAAATAAATCAAAAACATATAAAGCTATGCAAAATACACGAATATAATTATCAATATATTGTTTAATAACATGAATTGAAGCCTGCCTAGGTACATAAATACAAATCAATAACCACCAAGCGTGTGGTTATTGATAACGTAACATAAGATGAAAAACAATCCAAAATTAAATTAAAATTAGGGTTGGGCAATGTCTACAAAATGTCTACCACATAAACAGAGTAAGGAGAGATGACTGAGGACGATGGCGAATGATTTGCAGATCCTGAGCACCACTGATAAACATCTAATCTTGTAAAATGTGTGGTAAGTACTACCGCTCCATAGTATAAACAGAGTACGTGCGAGCACGAATCTCGAAAGTAAAAGAAAAAGAGAAACTAAAAAGCGATCATGCATTCAAAAGCAGTTTCAGTGCCAGGTATAATAGCAGTTCCCTGATGCCCGCAACTTATATACAGTATATTACCCAATGATATAACTGCGAGAGAAAGTAGGCTATTGAAATATATATTTTCCTCCCATCTCGTATTTATTCTCTTTAGGGGTTCTGAATACACGTCATTTTCTTTGCCGAACACGGTATTGGGATGCGGCGGATTGCCGGGGGAATCACGATGCCGGCTCAACATCGTGATGTCTATCAGCCATCAACGACAGACGATAACATCGTCTATCGGCCCAACCCTAATACAAATCAAACATCATAACATAAGGTAACAATAAAAAACAAAACCACACTTCTCTTTCTTCTGGGTGTTTGCTCTTTTCAAATGTCTTGCTTCGTATGTTAAAAACTTAAAATAATAAAGAACAAAAAACTAAAACAATAAATGAAGCATATCAAAACAACAAAAATATGAAACAAAATCTAAAATAAAACAAAAAACAAACACCATACCATAACAATGAAATTAAAGCAAAAACAAACAAAAGCGAAAAAGCAAGACAAAACGCACTTCTCTCTCTTCTGGATGTTTGATCTGTTCCATCAGAATCTGAGGTCTCTCCAGCAAGGCACCCTGTGCAGAGGGAAGAAACACCATCAGTTATTAGTGGTTCAACGGATCACAAATCTCACGGCTTGGATCATTACAGCTTTGGAGCCATGGATCGGTGGTTTTAGCATTAGCACGAACAATTTAAAATATTCTAATATATATCTATATATATATAATTCAAGAACTTTACTTTCCATAAGTACTTATTTGCAAAAATTCTTAACTTAAGAAAGTTCAAACATTATTAAAGAGACAAGTGAACAGCCAGCAAAAGTACACAAATTACAAGCATAGATAAATACAACAGAACAATGCTACAAATAAAATAAGGTCGGTAGTATTCGGATCACCTACGATCCGTTCAACCACTATCCGTTATACAAATGAAAAAGGTGGCATTTTAAGAGCCTGGCATTAATCAGACATGTAAAAACCCAACCTTCATCTCCAGGACGGCGTAGCCGGCATCAGCGCTGGCAGATTCCCGTCTGTCATCGGGTCTCCCCTGTGCCATCAGTCGAGAGTTAGTGCTCAGTACTCGCCCATTCTCCTTCTGCCTGTTCAGACTTTTGGCCCACCGCTCCATGTCTTTAGCGATCTAAGGAAAAGTACAAGCACAACAGGAAGATATACTCAATTTAGATCACATCCAAAAACACATTAATAAACCTGAACCCTCACAAGCAGTGAGGGTTTCTGTCCGAGACTGTACCTGCTGTGCCGTCTTATTCCTGGGCTTGTCCTTCTTGTCCTTGCTGCTGTTGGGAGCACCTGTAAGGTCAGAGATGGCTCCTGCGGCCGCAGCGTCTGTGGTGTCATCGGACGTCTGTGACGAGGCAGGAACATACGTGTGTCTTTCCCCATCCCAGTACATGTACTGCTGCATATGGGGATTATAGTAGTACTAGAAGAACATCACAAAAACAAACAGCAACATTATCAGTATCAATGTACTTGTTTAGTCGCTCAGTAAGCCTACAAGCATGACTGACTGGTCATTTAAAAAAAGATTCCTGCCAAGATTACTCAGAACTAGGAGTGTCCTGCTCCTTCTCCCAATGGAATCCATTTTATTTTTTCCCCAAATTCCTTTTTTTATTTATTTTTTTAAAAATTCCGTTTTTTTTTTTGTTACATTTAAATTTTTCTAGCTGTTTTTTTTTTTATTGTTTACATTTTTCTGGATTCCATTTTAATGGTTAAATTACATTTTATTCATCAAAAAGCATGTCTAATTAATTGAAATCATGAAACTTACAATATTACACAGAAATTTATTAAAAGTACAAAAAAAATAATACATTTTTAAGGCCCTATGAAATGTTTTTTTCCCCTCAAATTCAGTTTTATTTTGACCAATTTCTGTTTTCCATAAATTATCTGGATTCCATTTTAATAGTTTCATTTAATACATTAATACTAACATCTCTAATTAATTGATTTTTTGGAAAAAATACTAAATTATTATTATTTTCTTTATTTAATTTTTTTTTTCCAGAAATACCGTGTTGTGTATTTACATTTTTTCCCTAACATTCTGGAAATATTCGAAAAATAATGTTTTAATAATAATGTTATTATTAGAAGTAGTACTCAGGGCTCTGAACCTGTTTAAGGAACGAAAAATGGAAACGGATGAAATTTTGAGAGGAAGAGAACCAGAAACAGAAACTAAATCAAATTTTATAGTTCCGAACAGAATCGAAAATTTGAAATGGCCATTAACCGGTTATTTTATTGTTCCACTTCTGTGAACGGAGAAAACAGAATAAAACTATAGGCTTACATAAAAAGCAATATAGGCATATACAGGAAATATATTTCACTTAAATCATTGACAGATTAACTAAACGAAAGAAAAAAATGTGCTGACTTACGGTTCATTGTGACGTGTTCCAAATTTCTCGGAAAGGAAAGCAAGACAGCACAAAGTAGTTTTCTTTATTTTGCAAAAGCTTGACAGTTTTGAATAATGTCTTCTTGCTTCTATCTGTATAACCAACCGGCGTTGGTATGACGCCTCACGCACACACACACAACATATTTTTGCGACATTGCAGCCTGTTCATTATCAAAATAAAATACAGTTAAAGAAACAAATAAAAAGTTACACTGCTCCGTTGTACAAAATCTGTTGCGTTCAGCGTGACCAGCGCCTCACTGTAGCCGATGTGAAGGATGATTGTTTACGTCAATGAATGTACAAAGCCTAGCCTATAATAAATAATATTTTAGCATCCAGATACGTCGCGAATATGGAAACATTTGGAATCGTGCCGAATGAGAGAGGTAGGCATCAGTTTCACCTTAAATTAATTTGTTTTTGGATTGACGTTTTTATAGCCTACTATATGTTAGTATGCTAATACTGTTTAGTAGCCAACATTTGGCCAAAATCTAGAAAAGATGATGCTGTCTAGGCTGTGACTAAGCGCAGCGGGTTATCAGAGATCTAACGTTACCAGATCTCTTCCTGTTTTTTTTTCTTTTTTCTTTTTGAGTAAAGAAAACGCTGTACTTTATTATTATTATTATTATTATAGGCAAAGAAAATTGTTTTAAAAAAATAACGTTATTAACCGCTATTTCGTTTTAATAACCCGTAACCCGAACCGGTTTCGGAACTGTAATAATACAGAGGAACGCAGGAACAGAAACGTTAAAATATCGATTCTGCTCGGAGCTAACTGATTGAATTTTTTTCCCGTTTTCAAGCACTTGGTAGTACTATAATTACATTAAGTAATATTTCGGTCACAATTTCTTCAAGTTAAACTGAACTTTTATTTTGATGGGTTGCTGTGAAGGCCTTCCGTTTGTATAATATATGAAGATAGTTTTACTAAATAAAAATAAACGGTAAAATGCTCATAAGGTGACTCTCAGAGCAGTTCTAGAGATTATGTTTGTGTTCATGAACTCATATATTGAGGCGGCAGAGGCTGAAAACTCTGCGAGTGTGTAGTATGTGTGTAGCAAACACGTCTGCGCGATTCATTCACACAGAGACACGCAAAACATGCAGGATTTGTATTTAAATGGTATTTTTGTGGCTTAATATTCACAGACACTAGTCTAATCACATTTTGATTTAAGTGTGCTGACTTGACATTTGATTTATTCATCCAAAACTTGGCAAACTCCGTGACATTCCACGTTATACAATTAATTAAGTTTTTATGACTGGATTCCCGGATTCCATCCACGTTTTCAACGTCGCGAAAATTATAGGGCCCTATGGAGGGTCCCTTTCTGAGTTTAGCTTTAACCCTATTTAAACACACCTGAACAAGGCAAATCAAGGTCTAGAAATGTCCAGGAAAACATGTTAAGCTGAACACTTCAGGACACTGGCCCTCCAGTAACAGGATTGGATACTTCTGCTCAAAACTAATCGAAAGCCGCTTTTCCACTATCAGTAGTGAACAGTACAAGAACTGTCAGGTATGGCGTGCCACGATTACAAACCGTTCTCGGCACGGTTAGACAACGGAAAAGCGGCTAAAGATTCCTGAGCAAGCTAATGTTTAAGGCTGCACATATGACTTTATTACCTGTGAATTTGGGTCATAGTAGAGGCCTGTAAGAGCATCGTAGTAATAGCCAGAGCTCTCATCGTACTGGTACGTGGATACGTCAGGATCCGCTGCAGGAAAGAGGAAATACAACTGATGCACCTCATTCACACGAAACTGAATATGCACAGGAATTCATGAAGTCAGCTTAAAAACAACAACTCTAAATTCAATGGCAAGAAAAAGTATGTGAACCCATTGGGATTGGTTGCTTTTCTGCATTAACCGGTCATGAAATGTCATCTGATCTTCATCAAAGTCACAAATATAGACAAACACATTGTGCTTGATGATCTAAGTGAACTAAGTTGGAGTTTAACCATATCCACTGAGATATTCGGCTCAAATGAAAGTGTAATGCAGTCAGTGTGTGTTCCTTCACACGGTCGTATTTTTACTCTGTTTACGGTCACTAAACCTGCCATCAAACCTTCTCAGTGACAAATAAATAAATCCAAACATGGATCTATATTGCTTGCAACCGAGGTTGCAGAATAAATGCACTTATGCCCCTCTGTGCCACAAAACAAATTTTGTTTTGTCGTTTTAACGGAAAGATATCAGTATAATTGCAATTTATATTAGGAATGTCGCTGTTTAGCTTTTAAGAGAAGTTTTTGATTTTTACCAGATTTTAGAATATAAAGAGTGTTTATATTTATGATAATACAATAAATGAGGAAATTAGAGGAGGTAAAATAAACCTTATGAATGCTTATAGTTGAAAATGCAATAATTCTGATATAATTTCTCAAATGACAACAATCATGATCAGTAATCGTAATAATAATTTGGAGCAAAATAATTATGATTATCAGTTTAACCATTAGGCAGCATGAAAATGTGAAGTTTTATTTGACAAAAAAAAAACTAGACTTAAATTCCCAGGTTTTTAGTCAACTAAAACTTGACTAAACAAAAAGAGGCTAGGTTGACTTAATATGATAAAGACTAAAAAAAGACAAAGACAGGACTAACATTAAAATAAAAGACAGCTGACATAATGAACACTTAGTTCACATACTTTTTCGAGTTACTGCACATTTTGGTCAAATAAATGTTAAAGGGATAGTTCACCCAAAAATAAAAACATTTACTTAGTCATTAACTACTCACCCTCATGTCATTCCAAACCCGCAAGACCTCCGTTCATCTCGGGATAGGCGGGTTAAGCCCTTTGAATTTGATCAATTAGATTCATGCTTACGCTCCGATTCTTTCTTTACGTTCCAGTTTGATTCCAATGTGATTAAAACTATAAAAACATATTTATTGTCTCTTTTTGCAAAACATTTAGTTGCAGCCGAATACCATGAAAAAAAAAAATCAACAGGCTACATAAAAACTAGACTCTTTAAGAGCTGTTTGTGTGCAAAAAAAGAGCTGCGTGATTCTGGATAAATTGAGTTTTTTAATGGAGATTGTGGCTCTCACGATTCTGAAGAAAAAAAAAACCCAGACAACTAAACAAAAGCACATGCAATTTATGAATGGATGATTCAATGACTCACTCGAGATTTACAGGTTTCATTACTGGATGAATCAGTGTTCTTGAACGAATCTCTTGTATGATTCAAAGACAAACACATTTTAACAGCCCCTTTTCGCCACCCTTAGGAGCGTGATCGTACGCTGCAAGACGAACCAAAACGTTGGATCACACTCAAAGGTGAGGGAACGAAACAGACAAAATCACGTAATTAGGAATATAGACCGTTGGTTGTCTGAATCGTTTTGATCAATTTAAAGCTGCATTACATAACTTTTTTGGTTAAAAATGATCCAAATCAATATTTGAGCAAGTGCATAAACAGCCAGTGTTCAAAACTATCACTTACTTTAGCCCGATTCACAACGGTAAACTTGTAATAATGTTTTATAATTTGAGTGGTACAGGTAGGTTTTCTAGGGAAATTCAAGCATGGCACTGCGTCATTACGTCACGTCGATATGAAACTTGAGTCCGGCTACTAGGCTATCGATGGTGAGTCCTGCAGGTGGCTGTCGATTCACACCCGATGGTTTATAGCTTTTTCTCACAGCAGCTAGAATAATTAAATTTATCATTTTGATGACGGATTGTAATCCATAAAGGATTATGAGTTTATGAAACACATGTGAATGAAATAAAATTATATTCCAGTTATAAAATATGCTTCTGATTACAGATAGCCTGCGATTACAAAGAGTTGTATTTTAAAGACAACCAGTTCTATGGGAGCATAATTAGCTTTTTGGGTTTTTAAACTAAATTTCTTTAGATGGAATTCGCCAAGTCAGGGTGATGACAATAGAGTTTTAGACTGTAACAGAAATTGAATCTACATGAGTAGACACACTATAGGCAATACCGATGTGTAACATTAACGAATTTAAGAACAAAGTTTGATAACAATAATAATAAGTGCATGGTTTTGAAGTTATATGAGATAATTAATCGATCGTTCAATTAATACATTGGTAGAGTGATTTAGTGTAAGGCTTTTTTTCCTCAGTTTAGTCGAGCAAACGTGGCAGGACTTGTACTTAATTGTTCTGATGACCATCTTATTTGGGTCATATATTCCAAGTCGTAGGCGAGAATCTGTGACTCCTAAGTAATGTTACAGTATCCACAACGGTGCGGTGACCGACAGCCACATATTCACCTCAAAACATTAGATTCATCCACGCTGGAGCCGTGCCGGTGCACAACCCACACAAGGAAGATAATTCCGCATATAGCTGCAATTGCAGATTTCAAACAGAGATGGCGACAAAGAGGCAAAACTTAAGGACAGCAGCTTTAATGATCTGTTTAAGTGCTTTGTCATGTTAATGGTGACACCTCTCTTGCATGTTAGCTTATCACAAATATTACTTAGCTTTTTCGGCTTCTGATCGCAAGATAGGCTAATCCTGTATGCGAAGACAACTTAGATTACCGAGCAAGCAGGTTCTGGCAGGTCGCC
Source organism: Sinocyclocheilus anophthalmus (assembly GCA_018155175.1). Classification (NCBI taxonomy): domain Eukaryota; kingdom Metazoa; phylum Chordata; class Actinopteri; order Cypriniformes; family Cyprinidae; genus Sinocyclocheilus; species Sinocyclocheilus anophthalmus. Next base: position 168,881 of record JADLZN010011139.1, on the reverse strand, counting down.
GTGAGTTGGGTGCTCACAGATAGGAAATAAAACAAAGTGAACAAAAAAACAGCAAAAAAAAACAACACACACAGGAATCGATAGGCAGAATTGATTTTCGATTCCCAGCCCTATTCGGAGCACAAATCGAATAAAGTTATTTGTGTTTCTTTGGCAACAAAAAGTATGATCTCGTAACGAGCAGTATAAAGATACGGCAGTTACGGTTGATCCACTGATGTCACATGGACTATTTTAACTTGCCTTACTCCTTACGGGTATTGAAATGTGGTAGTTGTGTTGCTGTCTATGCAGGGACAGAAAGCTCTCGGATTTCATCAAAAATATCTTGATTTGTGTTCTGAAGATAAACAAAGGTCTTACAGGTTTGAATGGGTGGGTGGTTTGCTTACGGTACTGCTGGCACTCCAGAGCGGTTCCAGGTGTGGCAGGCTGGTTTGGGGTAGCAGGCTGAGGTTTCCCAATGATTTCCACCGGGGCCTTAAAACACACACGCACACACAATTAGTGCTTCAGAAAAGCAAAAGCTTGAAACTTAATTGTAACCAAGTAAATCAACTTCTGAATGAACAGGAATAACAGAAAACTACCTGATGGGCTTGTGTGGAGGTTGTAGTGGTGATAAGTTGGGTGTGGGATGCTGCGAGCGGCAATATGGAGGTAGCACCTGTTTCTCCTGTGATCAAATACAGATTCACACTTACTGCAATACAAGACTTGTGTGCTTACAGCAGATGTAAGTGAGCTGTGGTTATACCTGTAGAGGCTGTTCCTCCGTCAGTAGCACCTATGTTGGCCCCCCCCCCCCCCCCCCTGCTGAGATGGCAAACACGCCGGCACTCGCCCTTTAAAGGCTTGCGTCTCTGCACTGACAACCTGCATGGCCTCCTGCCCAAACACAGCTGCTGCCGCCCCCTGCTGGTGCACACCGATATCACCACTCTGAGCTGCTGCCGAGAGGTGGGCCGTCTGGAACAATAACCAGTGGTCAGCGAGCACTGAAACATGATTTTTTTTTAATAAATACACTGAAGCTAAAAGACTTTTTCCGGGTGGAACTCTCTCTTTGAAAGTCCAGACCACTTTGGCCGTCAATGCCGTGTGACTTTAAGAAGAATTAGAATCTCATCCAAATAAAATGAAGATGCAAGGTGGGGCGAAGAAATTACTACAAGCATCTTCTATGTCGTTCATTTTTGGGTGGACTATCCCTTTAATTTGTGCTTCTCCAATGGCACATTTTGACTGTGTCTGTCTATTTTATGCACACAACATGGATAAACTACTAACTACTAATTTATTTTCATTTTCAGAGTTTGACAAATTGAAACTTACATTTTGGTTTCAGTGTTTTCAGTGCATCACTACTTGAAATGGCTAGTACAGTATTGAGGTAATATTCAACAAACACAATCATTTTTTCTAAACTTTCTTGATTCTGAGTGGTTAAGATGAAATAGAACCAAGTTTGAATATAATTGTTACTAGTTAAAACAATCTGTGATATGTAACCGTCACAGCCCAAAAACATCTTCAGGTAGACAAATGTACATGTGGTAACTATGGCAAAAGCAGAATAAACTGACATTAATTTAGTCTGCTGCCACTGTGTGCACTTTCATTTTAAACCATTCAACATTCGAAAGTTCATTTTTTCATCCATATTAGTATTTATTTTGTTAATCAAGCCTAATTTTCCTGTGCTGTGGGTACCTGCGTGACGGCCCACTGAGCTGCAGCTATAGCTGTACTCGCTACTGTCGCCACACTCACCCGATTGCCATCTGTCAGAAAAACATCACTGAGAGACAGAGAGAGAACTCATAAAACTCTACCCCATACATGTAAAGCATTATTACATTAATAAGGTGTTCTGTAAACATTCTCTCACATGTGAGGCTTCACTGCACTTTCCTATTACACAACTATGACGTCAGCATTATGCTGCAGGATCAGTATCAGAACAACATGTACTCGTACCGTTTGGAGCCCTTGGCAAACTCCACAGAAATGAGCTTTCCATCGATAGAGAGATGAGGCTGCAGGGACTGGAGGATCTGAAGCAGCTGTGAAGCCTCCTAAAACACACAATAGAATACCTGTTTGTGCTAGTCTTACACATACGTTTTGTAGCCACGATACAGCGCTAACAGAACTAGTGTCACCGTCTTACCACAATAGTAGTGAGCTGCAGGAAAGCAAACCCTCGGTTGAGCTGCGTCTGTTTGTCTTTGATGAGCCGTACATTTGAAGGTGAGAGAGTAGCAAACGGGGCCAGAGCAGACAAAATGGCCTCCAGCGTTGTATGGGGTCCCAGATTCCTCAAAATCAGAGCTGTAGAGGATAGATGTGAATGCAGCGTCTTACCCCAGATGAAAGTGTTAAAGGCATAGTTCACCCAAAAACGAAAATTTGCTGTTCATTTACTCGCCCCCAGACCATCCTTTTTTTCTTCAGCAGAATAGTGAAGAAGATTTTCATCTGAAACCGTGGTCCTTGGTGATTCATAAAGTGCAATTCAATGGCAAAGTCAATGGCTACCATCACTTTAAGAGTCAAACACAAAATTAATACCTATGGCTTCTGATGATATATTGAGGTCTTATGAAGCAAAATGATCTGTGCAGTCTCGGACAATGTGGAACTCCGACTCTTTTCCATGAACTGGTTCTTCTGGACTGTTTATTTTAATCAACTAGTTCAAATCATTGATTCATTTACGTAATCACGCAACGACGTCACGTATACCCAAATCACCCAATAATGATGTAAAAAGCAGGTGTTTTACTTGTCTTCATTAGCTCATCTTTTTACATAAACCATAAAAAAAAACATCAAAACTTTCATTTGCGCAGTTCACAAATCCGGCTCATTGGTCTTCGGTCGGAGTCAAACTGTTTCCTCAGTTCAGTGACTGTTGGAGTAACAAGTTGCCAAAAATTTCGAGTCATAGGGACTGTCAGGCACGCCAGAAAAAGAGGTTTGATTGAATAAATTGTAGACCTGTGCTGCTCAAGCCGTGAACTGCTTCAGTTGGTTCAGTCCTATTTAGTGAACTGGTTAGTGCACCAAAAAGAACTGGTTCAAAAGACAGATCCGTTCACAAACCGAACAGCACTACGGACCAATTGTAATAATAATGTTGTAAATAATGTTCAGTTTCTTGCACAGACTGATCGTTTCACTTCATAAGACCTCAATATATGATTAGGAGCCATGGGTATTTATTTTGTGTTGCGTGATATGCTTTTTTGGCTCTCCAAGTGATGGTAACCAACGACTAATATGAAAAAAAATCTTATTTAATGTTCTACTGAAGAAAAAAAAAGTCCTCTACATCTTCGATGGCCTGAGGACGAGTAAATTAGCAGCGAATTTTAATTTTTGGGTGAACTATCCCTATAAATGTGTGTATAACTTACTGTCATTGGCCACCTCGGCAGCCGGGGACGAGGAACTTAAGTTGATTAGTGGAGCTGCTGTCTGGTATATGGCAGGAAGGGGCAGTAAACCCTGAGCTGAGTCCTTTAATTCCCCCAGAGGTAAACTCTTTGGCACCAGAGGCAGTTTCAACTCAGCCTCTGAAAACAAAGGGCCATATGCACAAGGATTTACATTTATATTCATGTTTTTGCCATGCTGTCACAAATAGCTGCAACAAATTAATTTGAATTCACACCTGATTTTGGAACTCCGCATTTGAAACACTTTTCTCTTCGTTTGAAGTTCTGTACTCCACACTGTCAATCAAAACAGATGTTTGGCAAAACTCAAGACAGAACATTTTGTTTACTTAAAGGGGAAAAATATATGTTTTTTATTATATTTTAAACAGTATTTTAAATATTAATATATAAATATTAAAGAGTGTTTGTTGTCCCTCCACTGAAACTCCATTCCACCACAACTTTGAAAATGTTTATAAAGACATCATAAAAGTAATCCATGTGAATCGAGCAGTTTAATCCAAGACTTTTGAATCACTGTTTCTGACATAAATGTTGATAAATATACAAAAAATACACTATTACTTGAATGTTTTTCCACTTGATCTATTGTTGTGACATCATCGATATAATTGTAATATTTAAATATAGTAAACATCTGTGCTCTATGTATATGTATTGATAGTTTATATGTAAATAAAAGCCTAAATCAAACGCGTTCAATCATACAATGCTCTCTGAAAGTGTCTCTTCAGAAGTCTTAATTCTCAATTCATATGGATTCATTTTATAATTAGTCTTTATGAACTTTCTGAAAGTTTAGGAACAGAAATCTCTCATGTTTCAATAAAAATATCTCCATATGGGTTTGGAACAACATAATTGTAAATGATGACAGAATTTTCATTTTTAAATGAACTCAAAGGCAGACTTATTCAACAACTAATTTAACTGAAATATAGAACATTATGAAAGTTACCTTATTGCAGAGCCAGTCTTCATTAGCACGGGGCTTTGGGTCACTGTAGTGCATAGATACACGCTGTCCCAATATAGTGAGCACTCTCTGAAAGTGAGACACAGGAAGAGGGGACAAAAGAATAAGAATAATTTTCAGGATGGAATTGGCACACTTGAGACCTCATCTCACACAAGAGGGGAGGAGAAGACTGGATAAAGGAGAGAGAGGAAGACAGATATCACCATCAACTTGAGAGGACTCAGAAAGACGCACCGGCCTGCGTGTGAGAGAGTGTGTGCAGACACCCTCTCCGGCCAGAAGCCTCAACCTCCCCCATTCAGGGGAACACAAACATGTCACGCTCACTCCTGCCCACCCTGAAAACCCATATTAAGCCATAAATAAAACATCCAGACAGAAGTTTCACAAAAGCAAACTCATACAGCGATGACAGAACATGTAGAATAAAGACCTGAATGTATTATTAAACCGGAGCAAAAAATAAATCTTTGAGCTGAATGCTAAAAAATAAACGACAACTTCCCTCATTCAAGCTGTACTTCATAATGACATTAAAGAGAGAATTCACCCAAAAATGAAAAAAATAGCTGTTCCCTTTCAAGGGAACTTCAAACTGCGTCCTCTAGTGGTTGCTATGGGGAACGCCTCGTCGTGACCCGTGTCTGAAGCATACATTGAAAAACCACCAACAACATGTTGGCCGGCGACAGCCCATGACATCACTACCGGTGTGAATATAGTATAAATAGGCGCCGGGAGCACACATCATTCACTTCTTCGTCTTCACTGACCGTTTTGTTTGAAGCGTGCATTTCCGTGGTAAGAGCGATCTATATTCCTATCGTTATGGCGAGCACTAGCAAAGCATTTAGAGGGTGTGTGCATCCGCGTTGTCGTTATTTGACACCTGATGACACACACGATCTCTGCGTTGTTTGTTTGGGCAAAGAGCACGCACGCGATGTCCTTGAGGGGGCAATACGCGTTCATTGTGAGCGTATTTTAATGAAAAGCTCCGCTCTCTTTGTCTCTCTTTTCGAGGAAAGGGGGGCAGCCATCTGCTTCCCGTGGTTCAGGACCCACCGCTGCTGAGGCACGGAGGAGGATGGGCTCGTGGGGATCGCAGGTGGCTCCGGCTGATGAGTTTAAAAAGGGGTTTTCCCCTCTCGCGCTCGTCGGCTGTGGACGAGAATGAGCCACTGGAGGATGATGTTATTTCATTAACATCGTTTGATCCAGGGGCCAGTGCTCTGCTGGGTTCGGCCCAGCAAAAGCAGGAAATAGCTGAGGACGGCAAAGAAGCTGAGGCTGAGCCTTCCCAATCCTCCTGCTCTGCGTATGGTTAGTTTTGAGCGTGATCTTTCTTACGCATTCATCGATTCTAGCATACGAGTTATGTCAACATCGAGGCGATGCGCGGAAACGACTATGAGAGGATGCCCCTGTAAAAAAGACGACTGGCTAGCTATCTTTCTAATGGTGAGACGTCCTCTCTTAAAACGTCCTCCTCGCCATCTCGCTTGGATGGCAGGGCATACGCAGCAGCAGCAGTTCGGCTGTCGCTTCATTGCACACGATGGCGGTGCTCCAGGCATATTAGGCTGACCTGCTGGACGACCTGGATAAAGGTCTGATGAGGTAGCTGAGTTTCGCCGCACCACAGATCTCACTCTCTGTGCTACTAAGCATGGCAGCTATAGTAGGTATTGAGAGACATCTGTGGGTGAACTTGGCAGATATCGGGAAGAGAGGGGCTTTCTTCTCGATGCGCCGGTTTCACCTTCCGAATATTTTTGGTTACCTCCGTTGAGACGGTGGTCGAGAAGTTCAGGGAGGCAAAGGCGCGCTCAGCGGCCTTCAGTCCTTAATTTCACGATGGTCCAGGTCTAAGCCTGAACAGCATTGGGGTCCTGGTCCGTCTCGGTCTGAGACGGCCACAGAAGGCTAGTGTCGCGGCTCGCGCTCATCCCCCGCCCGCGGGTTGGGGTAGGAAGAACCGCGGGTCAAAGGAAGGTGAGTAAAAGACCTAAAGGATGTGATCCAGACAAGGCATCACGCTTTCGCCGGATCAGAGTGTACTCGAGTATCTCTCGTTCTTTTGTGGTCGTACATCTCCTTTCCTAATTCCCCTGCAACCACCATCTCTCCATCTGACCGAGGTTAGGTGGGAAATTTCTTGCATTATAGTCTCCTATACTGGACCTTTTAGGTTTGGTTGGTTCTATGGCTTCATTGTGACCACCTTGCTGATGGTCCGGACCAGAGGCTTCTTTGAGTCGCCTCTTGAACGGGGCTCCGGCGCGGGGACCATGGTGGGTCAGTATGATCCATTCTATATATGTTTTTAAAGTGCTGCGTGTATAATCCTTCTGTGAGATTTCTTTGCAGCGTTTTCCGGGACCTGTGTGTTTCTGTCCTTTTTAAGGTAGGTCCTCTGTGAGCACCCCTTTGCTGGATTCAGAAACCAGGTGCTCGACTTGTAGTGTTACCTCACTCGTCGATATTGTGTCGAGCCGGTATGATAGCCCTGGTTCCGGTTTCATGCTTCCTGGACCATGCGGCCATGTCAGAGGCTTCTGCGGGAGCCTTCTTGATCATCCGGCCCCCGGCACGACACTGCAAAAAAAATTCCTGGAAAAAAAAAATTGTCCGGGCTCCAGGATATTCCCTCTTGCTGAGGCATCGAGTGGGAAGTATAGGTGGCATTTGCAAGAACATTCTTGTGTAATGCGGTCTCAGGCACTGCTCCCCTTGCCTTAGAGGGTTGTATTTGAGCTTGCCTCTCCCATTTGGCCCAGTACCTCCGGGTATCTGTGATCAGATGCCTGGAAATTTAAATCCATGCTATGGTAAGTGCACACGCTAAGCTCTGTGCACTTTCTGAAACCCACATAGTGGTAAGTGCGCACGTTGAACACTTTGCCCACTTTCTAAAATCCACAGTAGTGGTACGTTTGCACGCTAGACTTTGCACACTTTCTGAAATCCTGTACGGTAAAGGTTACGCGTATAGCTTCGTTTGGGCTCCACTCAACCAGTGACTCTATTTTTGACACACTTGGAAGTATCGATTCCCCTCACCATTGAGGGTTACTATGAGCATGCTGCTTCCTATCGAGCGCCCGGGTTCGCTCCGTGGGCTGCTCTCGTGGTAATATTTTTACCAAAGGGTTGCCTATGAGCGCGCTATTCTTTCTGAGTTCGGAGTTCTCCTCTCATGTGAGAGTTGAGTTCTCTGTTTTCCCAGAGCACCTGGAACCAATAGCATCAGGTGAACTAGGCCCTTCCAAATCCGCCTCTCTGATGCGCTGAGTTTTTGGCTAGCTTGCAGTACACTTACCTCTGATTCTAACGATCATGCTGGGCGAGCCCCCTCTGTCGTTGAGAGCTAGGTCTGTGTTCCCTCAGCTAGGTAACTTTACTGCTGGCAGTTCCAGTATTGGAACATGCTGTAGGTCCGAGCCTCCCTCTCGTTTAGAGCTGGGTGTGTTGCTCCCTCAGCTAAGTAAATTATTGCTAGCTGTTCCAGCATTGGAACATGTGGTAGGTCGAGCTCCCCTCTCGTGTGAGAGCTGGGCGTTTGCCCCCTCAGCTAGAGATTTACTGCTAGCCATTCCAGCTTTATATCTTAGATCGAGTTGGTGACTCTCAAACATATTGGGTTTGGTATGCACCATTCCATCTATGAGCTGCTCTTTCAGAGTGCCACGAGAGCCCCCTTAGAACGGTATCCTAAAATCCATGTTATGGTAAGTGTGCATGTGAAGGCTTTGTGCACTTTCTAAAATCCACATTGTGGTAAGTTGGCACGCTAGTTCTTTTCGTTCTTTTCTAAAATCCTGTATGGTGAGGGCTTCGTGCGGTTGCTTCGTGCCCTTTCTTGAGCTGGTTTAAACCCCGTTCACCTTGGGCACCACTCCACTTAGGTATCCTAGGATACCTACTTTAACAGGGTGTGGCCACTAGAGGTCTGTTGAGACAGTTCCTTTCAGAGCTTATGCAAGAGCAAGCGGTAGCCCCTGTGTGACAGGCCAAGACTTAGTGTGATACTAGGTTCTTGGTCGTATCCCCTTAAAGGAATCTATTATGATTCCAAGCCTTGAGCTCTACCCCGGGCCCAGGAGTCTGGCCCTAACAGGTAAGTTGGGTATGTAGCCTAGGCCTTTAGCCGTAGGGGATAAAGTCACGGACAGCCATCTGACGTCCCAGGGGCAACTCACCATGAAAATGGTAAAGTTGATACTTAGTGCTCGCCATGGTTCTGGCCCACACTCCCCTCAGCATGGCGGCGTGGGTATATAGTTCCCCATAGCAACCCCTAGAGGACGCAGTTCGAAGTTCCCTTGAAAGGGAACATCTCAGGGAACCATGGTTACATAAGTAACCTGATTATGGAACGAACCTGCGTCCTCTAGTCTTCCTGCCATGCTTCGACGCAAGCTTCAGACAAAGAAGTGAATGACATGTTCTCCCGGCACCTATTTATACTATATTCGCACCGGTAGTGATGTCATGGGCTGTCGCCGGCCAACGTGTTGTTGGTGTTTTTTCAATGTATGCTTCAGACACGGGTCACGACAAGGCGTTCCCCATAGCGACCCCTAGAGGACGCAGTGTCTCGTTCCCTACTCAGGGAACCGTGGTTACATAAGTAACCTGAGACGTTACTTCACTCACGCTCGAGCCATCGAAGATGTAGGCGACTTTTTTTCTTTAGTAAAACGGTAAAAAAAAATTTTTGATTAAAATCACTAAAAAGATACAGTTCAGAAGAATTATTTGTTTGTGATCTGTCTTGAGGCTCTGGATTAAAGATAATAATGTTGTAAATAATTCAGTTTCTTGCACAGACCGATTGTTTCACTTCATAAGACCTCAATATATCGGCAGGAGACATGGGTATTAATTTTGTGTTGCCTGTTCAGGTTTTCTTGACTCTTAAAGTGACATTAGCCATTGACTTCATCACAAAGGACCACGGTTTCAGCTAAAAATCTTCACTTGCATCTTTGATGGCCTGAGGGTGAATACATTAACAGCAAATTGTCATTTTGGAGGAAGTATCCCTTTAATAAACAATCCTTAACATAACTGAAGACTTAAAGAAAACCAATAACTAACCAATTACCTGATTTTGAGCACTTCAGAGGTCTGATATTAAGACAAAAAACATTACCCTGTACTTGTGTACATGAAACAATATCTAGGCATACATGTTTTATGTTCAATTATTTGTTATATAGCACCCCATCATTCTCAACCAATATAAAAAAAAAATTACATTTTCTCAGCATTGTTAAAATCAGTATCTGGGCTAGTAACTCAAAGTTTGTCATTTCAAATCCCATTCGGACTACAGACCAACCACAGTCCATTTACAAACCGTCTTCATCATGTGACAAGCAAAAACGGCAAGCACTGGCTGAAATAGCCAATTCCAAATCTGACTATCTGGCTGCTATACCAGAAATACCAGAAATCGGGGTGCACAGCATGAAACAAATTGGGGTTTAGAAAGGTATTGGTCTGCTACTTTACTTAAAAGAATTATCATTTTCAGTTATCATTTACTCTCTCCATTAGCAGCAAGAACACTAGATATCCATGTTAATTTCTAATGGTTTTATATGTGAAATAATTAGTACTTATTACTTCTATGAAGACTTCTGGTCAAAGTCTACAGTTTTCTACAGCATTCTCCACAGTTTTCTGTACAATTGTTTGGGGAAACAAAGGAATCATTATTTAGATCAGATTATATTCCAAATGGTCTATTATTGTGGCATCATCAGCACAAAAACAAAATTGTGGTTTACATGACTGTCAAACAAACTTCCTGTCTGAGTGAGCGATTCTTAGTCAGAATAAGCTGCAATGTGGACCTGATGCTCTTTAGCACTTCAGCAAGGAGGTTTACTTCAGGTATTTTGAGGGGAATGACCCTGTAATGAGTGTACCATAAGTAAACTTAAAAATAATAAATGCCATTGTATCACATTATTAACTTATTCCTAGCTATCATGTAAACTGATATTCAGTATACAGGTCAGCTAATCTATGGACTCACTGGTAATAATTTAATCATTTAATTAGAAGATACTTTAGCGGAACACCACATTCTCATGCTGTTTTGGAACTAATTTTAGAACACGTTTCAAAGTCATGTGGATTCAACTAGAGAGACACGAAATATAGGGCAGGTCTCACACTGGGATCTTACGGCTGCCAAGAGACACTGCGGCAGATGACTGAAAAAGGGAGATAATAGCACACACAAACTGAGCTTTCAGGGGAATGCTGCTGAATTTATACTGAACTTGGGCATTTCCAGAAAATACCCAACTAGTAGCAGTGTCCAATACTTGTGCTAGACAGACAACAGACAGACCTCATTCTTAAGAGATGGCGAAATCTGTGAAATCATAAAGAATCCAGGCGTAAAGGGTATATTATATCCATACACGTGTGGACTTGTAGTGTGTATGCGTGTGTGCAGTGTGAAGTGACCTGGTTGGTCTCCATCCAGCGGCTGGCCTCCTGCAAGTGATTAAACTCGACGAAGGCGAATCCTCTGCTCTGACCTGGAGACACAGCCGTCGCCGGGCCACAATGACAGAACAACAACAACAACGCAGTGAGGGGTTAGTGTTTTCATATCGAGAGAGAGGGAGAAAGAAAGAGACAGAGAGATGGTAGAAAGAGATATAGCTGTATTCTAACCAATCACCACTGCCTTTAAAGGGGTCATATGATGTTGCTAAAAAGAACATTATTTTGTTTATTTTTGGTGTAATGAAATGTGTTTATGCGGTTTAAGGTTAAAAAACACATTATTTTCTACATACTGTACATTATTGTTTCTCCTCTATGCCCTGCCTTTCTGAAACGCGTAGATTTTTACAAAGCTCATCGGTCTGAAAAAGCAAGGTGTGCTCTGATTAGCCAGCTATCCCGTCACAAATTAAGTCGATCCCATGCCGAGCATACCTTCAATCATGTGACGAAATGCATTATCGGCCCCTTACCATATGTGATCCCGTCCCGGAGTGTAACATACAACCACGTCTGCTTTGTGATCGAAGAATGAACAAACACCAAGCCCTACTCTACACTACTGCTCAAAACTCGTGTTTGAATCACCAGTGGCAAATTCTTTAAATATAAAAAAAAACGTACTTTCAGTCTGGGAGTCAGAACAGCCGGCATTGTAGTCTACTCTCCCAGGATCAGGAAACAGTCCTCCATTAAATGTGCTGTACACGTCTGAATATTTGGGTTGAAGTGTTTCTGGAACAGTGTTGTAAATACAAAATAACCACTTATTGTCGAGTTCGGTCCCCACAAAAATCTTTTGGAAGACACCAAAGTATTTCCGCTTTCACAACCTTGAGTGAGCAGATCGCAGAGGTGGGCTTGAAACGGCGCGTTGTCGGAGTCGACAAGGACGTACCGGCGGTTTGTAGCAACCACAAACTGGCTGACCCCGGCTGGAGCTCCTCTTACGTCCCCGTGAAAAACCAATTCGACAATCTATAGCGCTCTGCTTTCCCTCAGGCGACCACACGGATCATCTCCATGCATGATTACGCAGATAGCATCCTCTTTTGGAAGACCAAACAAAAGTAGTTTCGCTTTCACAATGAAACACGCAGCGCCTTCACGACATGGCAGCAACAACAATACTACAGCGAGAATAAAAGTTACGCCTTCTTTCTTTCTTCCCACATCGTGAGTAGGTATGGGGGGTGTTGTTGACGTACGTTGTGGTATGCAGGTTGACTCTTAACTTTTTAAAAGAATATCTCTTTGGATTGAGACTTTAGTCTTTGTAACTTTAAAGATCTTCTTTATGCACCAAAAGCTTATAACACTCCAAAGAGAAAGGAAAAAAAAAAATAGCATCATATGACCCCTTTAAACTTCTATAACTGATGGATGTTTTTGTCCCTCTGCTATTTACACCAGCCAATTTAACATTAATTGCACAAAACAATTATTAAATGTGGGTACACATAAAACTATTAGATGTCTGATGAGTTACCAACAAAATCTAGCATCTGAGAACCATATACACTACTGTTCAAAAGTTTGGTCGCGTGAAAGAAGTCTTTGGTGAATTTGTAAAATATTACAATTTAAAATAATTTAAACATTTAAAAATATTAAAATGGCCAAGCTGAATTCAGCATCATTACGCCAGTCTTCAAGTCACATGATCCTCCGAAGCATTCTAATTGCTTGATTGATACTCCATAAAACCTTTATTCTTTATCAATGTTGTGCAGAATACGATTTTTTTTGAAAATCATTGTAACTTTTTGCCAGATTTTTGATGAACAGAAAGTAAAAAGAACAGCTCAATATAGATATATATATATATATATAATAATATATATATATACACACCACACACACAACTATATCAACTTTTTTGGATTTTTGTTTTTAAAACATTTTGACACTGCCTGATCCACAAAATTTGCATACAAGTCTAATTTACAATACCTCTAATCTCATTTTGATTATAGGTTTAAACTTTAAATTTAAATCACACCAGTCTGTACAGTACAGGTTGATACCTCTGGGCCTGAAATGCCAAAGGACTGTGTTTAAAGGTCTCTAGCCAATCTCCTCACATTGAATTAAGAATAAAGCTCTTAGAAATAGGCATTCCAAGCAGTCATACTGCAAACAAAACATAAGATATCTAATTGCTAAAAAATATATTACATTTGAACCATTACCAGTTTAATTTAAATTAAATTGACTAATCTTTAAGCTGTAGTCTATAGCTATTCCACATGCCTTAAAAGTCAATAGTTTCCCTTAAACTTTAATCTTCTACCATAATACTTTCATGCCACTGACACATAAATAAGGTGGAAAAAATAAAGGAAACACCTGATAATACATAATTATCAATGATCTATATAGACTGTTTGCCTTCGAACAGCTTCAGTCCTTGGAATGCTGTCATCAAGTCCACACCGTGTGGGGAACAGCACCATTCAAGAAGAGAATCTTGCTCTTCTTTGAGGTGTAATGGAGGGGGAAGTGTTTTGCAGAACAAATTGTATAGAAGATTTTTACAATGACATTTACATCTGGTAGTTAGCAACATCATGGAAGGTGTTAGACCTCATCCTGCTGTTTAAGAAGTCATTCTCAGTTGTATCGCTACAGGCGTTTTCACCACAGGATATGGCAACAGGGTTTCCCCGTAGGGGGCTCTGGTCCTCTGTTATATAATTAGAGTAGTTGATTTAACATGTTAATTTGATACGTTTATTATGAAAAAAAAAATTATGCAATCAAATTATTATGGCAGCCTGTCCCGCCCAGACCTATATGTTATCTTATGTCTTTCTTGTATTCGGACAACAGGACGACGAATGACTGCATTGACGTAGCCAATGAGAATGCAGTTATAGGTCCATAAAATTCAAGATATGAGGGAAAAATGCCTCGTATGGGTTTTTGTCATATTTATATCATATGATATAGTATAGCAATATCACACAAGTGCTGTTATTTCCTCAAATATCCCCTTGATTGCAAATGTGATATTCAATGATCAGAATATCAGACAGAGCTTTATTGCCAAGTGTGTTTCCACACACAAGAAATTTGTCTTGGTATCAGGAGCTGACAGTACAGAAAGTTGAAATGTATCTAAAATGCCAGCACTTCAGGTGCAGCTTCTAAAAACAATGTTAGGTCCACACTGTAGCCTTAAAGGTTTAGGTGTAATAAATTCTATGTTGAATCAAAATATTTCTAAAGCCAAGTCTATTCAGATCTTATTTAACACAATAATGACTTTAAATAATTTTTTGGAGGTAATTTCTTAGCCCAAATTGAAGTGTGATTAACTGGCGGCATAAAATGTAGATTCAAATTTTTTATTGCTTGACGGCCCTATTAAATGATATTACAGTAAATTATAATGATGTATTACAGTCATAAAAACGAATTAACCTACACTGACTCACCTTTGTAGCTGTGCAATTAAATTACCTGAAATAAACTAAAAACCTTTTAAATGGTGTTTACATTATTTTGTCCACCCTTTTAGTTGAAGACGCAAAATTCCAAAACCCATCAAAAAAAGCAAGAAATTGCCCACGTAATGGTCAGACACACTTGTCTTCTCAACACAGCTATTGCAAAATACTTACACAATGTAAGATGCAAGATCTTCCCCAGACTTCAGGACAAGAGCAAATCAAAGTGAGATGAGGGATTAGGCTGGCAGGACATGTGAAACAAGCTTGGCACTTGGAGTAGTTGTGTTTGTGCGTGTGTGCCAGTGTGCATGTTTCTATTATTCCCATGCTTGTGGATGTATCGTGAGTGTTTACATGAATGTTGTCTGGTTAAGAATAGTCTGACAAGGGTTATGGTAAGAAAATAGTAACACACAATAGAGAACTGGAAATAAGCAGTGATGACTTAAACAAAAATATGTGCAGGGAGTTAAAGAAACATACACCTGAAGGTTTCAAAGCACCAGTACTAAACAGCATATTTACTCAACTCAACTACACCAGGAGGAAAGTGAGAAAGAAGAGAGAGGCTGTA
The DNA here is from genome assembly GCA_018155175.1 of Sinocyclocheilus anophthalmus. Lineage (NCBI taxonomy): Eukaryota > Metazoa > Chordata > Actinopteri > Cypriniformes > Cyprinidae > Sinocyclocheilus > Sinocyclocheilus anophthalmus. The sequence goes on along the minus strand of JADLZN010011139.1, from coordinate 153,872 downwards.
TTGAAATAACACATTGAACTAGGCAGACGCAAGAGTGAGTTAAGGCTTGATATGGAAGGCAGTGGAAGAGAGACTTGGAGATCAGTCTGGGGTACAAAGAAGCCCCCTTAGTAGAGCTTTCTTACCTGAAGACTTGTTCCTCATGAGGCGAATCTCTCTGGGCTGGATCCCCTGCTCTTGCAGTTGAGCCCGAATCTAAAGATCAAACACTAGCGCTTAACTACACCAAACCTCATGGCATGACCTCAAAGAAAATATTTGGACAAAGTGAGTATGCTACTGGCTGAAACTTTACTTACCCTCAGACCATCCAGGATGTAGAGAGTTTGTTTCTTCATCAGAACAGATTTGGAGAAATGTAGCATTGCATCACTTGTTCACCAATGGATGCTCTGCAGTGATGGGTGCCGTTCCGAATAGAGCCCAACAGCCAAAACAAAAAAAAAAAACCAAAGGTAAAAACATCACATTATCCCCTCAGTTCTCCACAACCACTCCAGTCCATCACTTAACATCTTGTGAAGGGAAAACTGCATGTTTATTAAAAACAAATTCATCATTAAGGCATTTTAACTTTAAACAGTCGCTTCTGCCAAAATAATCATATAATGCTTCCTCCAGTGAAACAGTCTGTCAACTTTTTTTTCATTTCACATCAACATCCACTGACATATTTGTTCAGAACTGTTTTGGACTGTTTTCACTTGTGAATGTGCTTGATCTGTGCATATTTCTCTCCTGATTCAGAAAAGGTGACTTTTACACCAGAGAAAACACAATTATGGAGAGGATGTGTATTTTAGCAATGGTTTAAAGTTGAAATGTCTAAATTATGTTTTTTTTTTCTTTCTTACAAACATGCAGCTTTTCACTTCACAAGTTTTAAGTGAGGACGTGCTTGTGTGGGGTTTTGTGGATTATTGTGATGTTTTTATCAGCTGTTTGGACTCTCCTTCTGAAAGTACCCATTCAATGCAGAGGATCCATTGGTGAGCAAGTGATGTAATACTAAATTTCTACAAACCTGTTCCAATGAAAACAAATAACTAACTCATCAACATCTTGGATTGCCTGAGAAATTTTCAGCAAATTTTCTTTTTTTATTATTTTGGCTGAACTATTCCTTTAAATTCTGTAATTTGTAGCATGATATGTATTACACCAAAAAATGTCAACCTATCCCACAGTTTTTACAAACTATTTACTATGTACAATGTAAGTCTATAGTGCAAACAAACACCAACTGCCACACAGATTTCTATTGCAAAGTGAATGCAGTTCTATTTTTGTTTTGATTTCTGTTGTAACAGTATGCCACAGACGTTTACTGAAATGGTTACTGTATTCATATCAAGAAATAAAAGTAAGACAAACCTCGTTAACAGTTGAATTTGGTGGGAGCATTCTTAGCATGACAATGTTGCTGGGTTTTTGGACCTGCTCTGTATCAGACCTGTAGTCCTGGTCACGGGGTTCTGACTCCTCCTGGCTCATTTCCAGAGCATGATGAAAGCTTCCATCTCTTATTTTGTCCCTAGCTGGTTGGGCTTGGTCAGGAAACCCCTAAACCAGGAAGACAGTCATCCTAGAGATATATTACTCTGCTCAGGTTCTTAATAACAAAGATAAATGTTTAGATATGATAAAATGTTAACACAGTAAACAATATAAGGCAAGTAAAATGAATTAAGATTTAATGATTGTAAGCTTATGATTCACAGAAAACAAAAACAGTTCTGGCGAGAAAAATGTACTAACTTGTTTGTGTGCAGAATGTCTGATATGTCTGTCTTCCTCAGCTCTCCATTCTGCACTGTATTCACCCTGAGAGTTGTGCCACCCTTTAACTCTGCCCCAGGTGTTGTCCTCATTTTCTTCACCTTCATCTGGGGTTTGTTCATCCAGATAGACCTTCTGTCCTGATCTAAATGTCTGCATATCTCTCCTGTGTGCATCAATCTCTGGGTCAAACTCATAATCCTCATCATCTTGCTGGAATCTTGAGTGGATATTCTCATTTGGGGGACTTTGGAGGAGACTTTTTCCAAGTTGGCTGTTTTTGGATCCATGGTTTCCCTTTTGTCTGAATACGGGTCGGTTGTTCAAGAAATTACCTGAGGCAAAATCTCTCACGCCTTCAAAACTACTATCAGGCTTGTGCTGTCTTACATTTGTTAACCTACTATTCAGTCTATTTTCTTGCCCATAGCCACGATAGTCCATGTCCCTATAGTCATGATCATCAGACTCTTTCCCATAGCGACCCATGCGGTCACCACGACCGCCCCTATGACACCATAAAAGAGAAAGATTTAGGTAATCTGTAGCTTAAAAAAAAATTGTTCACTCAATTCACTGAAAATGTACTCATCCTCAGGCTATTCAAGATGTAGATGACTATGTTTCTTTATTGGAACAGATTTGGAGAAATTACATCACATTAGCATTACATCACTTGCTCAGCAAAGGATGCTCTGCAGTGAATGGGTGCCGTCAGAATGAGAGTCCAAACAGCTGATAAAAACATCACAATAATCCACAGCACTCCAGTCCATCAATTAACATCTTGTGAAGTGAAAAACTGTGTGTTTGTAAGAAACAAATCCATTAAGACGTTTTTTAACTTTAAACTGTTGCTTCTGACTAAAATACAAGTCCTCCATCCAAAATATAGTGCTCTCCAGTGAAAAAGACAGCTCGTCTGAATCAGGAGAGAAATAAGCACAGATCAAGCACCTTTTACAAGTGAAAACAGTCCTAAATTAATATATTGGTGGATATTGATATGAGAGGACAAGACAGGATGGACTTTCTCACTGGATGAAGTGTTATTATGGATTTTTTGGCCAGAAGCAAAAGTAAAATATTAAAGGGGTCATATGATGCAATTTCAAGTTTTCCTTTCTCTTTGGAGTGTTACAAGCTCTTGGTGCATAAAGAAGATCTGTAAAGTTGCAAAGACTAAAGTCTCAAATCCAAAGAGATATTCTTTATAAAAAATTAAGACTCGTCCAAAACGCCACAACATGTCTACGTCACTATGTGGGAAGATTTGCATAATGTTGCCCAAATGTTCACACAAAGAAAGAGGTAACTTTGATTCTTGCTTTAGTATTGTTGTTGCCGCCGCCGCCATTTCGTGAAGGCGTTGTGTGCTTCGTTGTGAAAGCGAACACTACTTGTTTGGTCTTCCAAAAGAGGACACGACTAGAAATCATTGGTTAAGTTGTATTTACAACACTGTTCCAGAACACTTCAACCAAATATTCAGATGTGTGCAGCAAATTTTATTGAGGACTGTTTCCTGATTCTGGTAGATTAGACTACAATGCCGGCTGTTCTGGCTCACAGATTGTAAGTAAGTTTTTTTATATTTAAAAATTTGCCACTGATGATTCAAATGCGAGTTTTTTGAGCAGTGTAGAGTAGCTCTTGCTGTCTGTCATTTCTTCGATCATAAATGCAGACATGGTTTTATATTTACACGGCGCGATGCAACACAACGCGTAAAAAGACACTATAATCATCCGTATCCTAATATGGTGCCACTGATTGGCAACAAATGCCTCGTTTATAATGGGTTTTAATGTTTTTGTTTCGTTGCTCCGGCCGGTCAAGGCATCAAAATATGGTAAGGGGCGCATCATTTCCGTCACACGCTTGAGGAATTCGGTTAATCACAATGCACTGGATAGCTGGCCCATCAGAGCACACCTTGCTTTTCAGACCGATGAACTTTGTAAAAATCTACACTTTTCAGAAGGCGGGGCATAGAGGAGAAACGATAATGTTCAGTATGTGGAAAATAATGTGTTTTTTGAACCTTAAACCGCATAAAAACATTTCATTACACCAAATACACAACATAATGTTCTTTTTAGCAACATCATATGACCCCTTTAAAAGTAAAATCTTGATTTGGTCTCATTTAGTACAAACACGTAGGCTTTTACTTCACAAGATGTTAACTGATGGACTGGAGTGGTGTGGATTACTTGTGGATTATTGTGATGTTTTTATCAGCTGTTTAAACTCTCATTCTGACGGCATCCATTCACTGCAGAGCATCCATTAGTGAACAAGCGATGTAATGATAAATTACTCTAAATCTGTTCCCATGAAGAAACAAACTCTCTACATCTTGAATGATCTGAGGGTGAGTACAATCAACAATCTTGCTCCAGCCAAGAACCAAGCATATGCAATCATGTACTGTCAGTGTGGTAGATCAAATATATTTAAACTAAGCAGTGACAGCAGCATCCTGCAGTGTGAAGTGGCATTTTATCTAAAACTAATTTAATCAACATATTATAGATGCAGCTTTATGGCATCTAAAAGACAACATGGAATAATTGTGCTTCCCTATATTTGTAAGCCCATCTATTACACTGAAGGACTATTTAGGTAAACTTCAAAAAGTTGATGTTGAAAGGGAAAAATAAATTGTGATCAGTTGCAGGAACTTAAAGGGGTCATGACATGAGAAATCAAATTTGTCTTGATCTTTTGGCATATAAGAGGTATTTGTACCATTTAACCATCCTGCAATTTTCATAGCTTAAAATGTCCCTCCTTTAAACAAAACATTTATTGAATCTAGCTCCAAAAATGGCTCATTTGGATCTGAGGTGCAAGATGACATCACCTGGGCACAAACATTTGCATAAACATTGTCTCCAGAGCAAGACATTGACAAATAATATTCTTCTCACCATACGCCCATCCCACTGGCATTCAGTCACTTAACTGCTGACACTTGATTACGCTGAATGCGAGTGTCATGTCAAAAGCAAACAGAAATTTCAATCACTACCGCTATCTTGTCTACACTGGATACAGTATACAGATGCATGTTCACTTTCTTGACACAGTCCACATGCTGGAGTCTGTCGTCAGTACAAATGGAGTTTGCATTTGGTTTAAACAGTTCATTCGCATCTTTGTACAGATATAAGAAGGATCCCAGCAAAAGGAACAAGTGGATAGTTTTATTTTTAATGGCATACCGGATCGTGTCAGAGGATTGATCGGAGTGTCAGTGTTCAGAAATAATTTTTAAAAAATAATTATTTGTTGAAAGATGAAGTGGTACTAGGCTAGAACACCGCATCACAAGTAACTGATTTTATAATGCTTTAGAAATGACCTTTTTTTTATCATGTTGTCAAAACATTCACAGGCAATAGCGAGGGGGCATTGATACTATTTCCTATGCAATGACGTTAGCTAATCATAACAGTGGCTGGTTACGGAGAAGCCTTAAAGGACCCGCCCCTTAAAACAGGTTGTTTTTTTACACAGATGGTCAGATTGAGGGTTTAAAGTCGGCATGAAACGGAAGTAGCGATTGTCTTTTTTTTTTCTCTACTGTGACGTCTATCCGAGTGAAACGGCATCTGAAATGAGGGGGTGGGACTTTATTTCGTCCTTTGGGAATTAATTGGATCATTGGAAGTTGGGGTGTTGCTAACAAAATGGAGGCAGATCTGAATGTCAGTTTGCAGTTAGTTTTTATTTATTGAGGAAGATGGCAACGTTACAAAACATGCCTAACAGTGCGCTTACACGCGCGAGAGAAAGATCAAAGAAAGACCTCCATCAGGTTAAGTCATATTCATAAAAAAAAATTAGTTTGCGATGTCCTAAGAGTAATGTTGTGGTAATATCCTAATATCCTTTCAATTTTTAAGGGTAGTGTACTCCCCCATGGCTTGCGTCAGCACTTGTCAATGCATTGATTTCTATAAAGTGAAGCTTCTACTTCAGCTTTTCCCGTTATGTACCCCTCACGTCACTAGCTCCGCCCTTGCGCCACAGCTCGTGACCGGAAGAGAAGAGGAGTCGTTTTGAGGGGGAAGGGAGGTTAACGTTTTTGATTAAAGATTACGAGGGCACATGAATTAAAAAAAAAACAAGAATGAAGTGCAAGGATAAATGATTTATAATAAACACTACAGTATCCCATTAAAAAAAAAAAGGAATTTTCAATTTCAATTTCATGCCGATTTAAAAAAATAATAATTTTTTCCACATTTATTAGTTTTTTTGTGCAAAAAAAAAAAAAAAAAAATAAAACATATAACATTATAAGTAAACTCAAGGAACATATTAAAATATTTTTTAAAAAGTCATGTCATGACCCCTTTAAATACTTTTCTGCATGTAGTTGCACACCTAAAATCTTTAGTACATTTAAGAGTTAATGTTGGTTATTTGCCATTTACCTATTCAGGTTTAACAGCATGAAGGTCAAAATACTCATGCACAAATCCATCCAGTGGTTAAATGCAAATTCATATTAAAAAGAGAAGGTAACACTGCAGGCTGATGGACTCTTGACCTACCTCCTCTCATAATCCATGCTTCAGTGCAAGTCGACAGAAACGCCCACTTTTTTCTCTGCCAGCTTCATTTACAACTGTTGACGAAATATGTATTGATCAACAGTCACATTAATAAAAAAAATGCATTTTTACTTGACCTCAACTGATCATTTTAAGTAAGGGCAGGACGGAAAGTAGCGTGAGCTGTATGCAATGCAATGGATGGGTCCAAACCCAAAACTCATTTGCATATAATTTCTTAAACGCCATTTGGAAAAACTAAAAAAAGGCTGTAAAATGCGCTGTCAGACAAGACATCCAGTAGTTTCTGCAGGGTTGTTCAGTCCTGCAGATGCTAAACTGAGCCTGACACTAATCTATAGAAAAAATATATATCTAAATGCATACACAACAACCGTCAACGAAAGTTCTATCCCTGCGTGCCCCAAATAAATATCATTTGCAAAAGGAACGTTTAATAAAGCCGCGCGCATGACAGCTTAGAATGAGTTCAGAGAACATGTCTCCAATCCAACGCGCGCATGCGCCCACAGAACATGCCTCCAGATACGCAAAACTTTTCAAATAAAATAGTCTTGATCGCGCATAATACCTCTGTTACACCAGCAGCGTCACAAGCGTTGAAACTGATACAGTGTATATGTATATGCACAGCAGAGCTCAGTGTAAATTGGCCTCAGTCCGGGAGGCGGGGACACTACTCTCCAGCTGATTGGCTTAAAACACACTGGCATGCAAACGCATGTATTTTGTAAGGTAACCATTAGTAAACATGTACTACCCTGCAGACAGTGATGCCAAATTTACTCTGACCAAACACAAACCTGACCAGCTCGTTTATGATTCTCAGACCCTTGATTACAGACAGCAGAGCAGGGCTGAACTGACTCTGGAGCGAGTGCACCTCTCCGCAGGGGTGTTCCCTTATTATCTCAGCTTCCAAGAATGCTTGCATGTGCTTCACTGCAGTCAACACTAAGTGTGGACGTGGAGGACTGAAACACCAAAATCAGTTGTGACCCTGGAGCACAAAACAATTTTTGTCTTAAGTATCAATAGCCAAAAATACATTGTAGATGTGTCAACATTGACATTTTTTCTTTTATGCCTCAAAATCATTAGGATATTAAGTAAAGATCATGTTCCATGAAGATATTTTGTAAATGTCCTGCTGTAAATATATCAAAACTTAATTTTTGATTAGTAATATGCATTGCTAAGAACTTTGACTATTTTGATTTTGATTTTTTTTTGTACCCTCAGATTCCAGATTTTCAAATAGTTGTATCTCGGCCAAATATTATATCATATCCTAACAATCCCTACATCAATGGAAAGCTTATTTGTTTAGCTCTCAGATGATGAACAAATGTCAATTTCGAAAAATTTACACTTAAGACTGGTTTTGTGGTCCAGGGTCACATTTGGCTATGTTCATATACTCTTGAGTAGTATGCAATATTTTGTATGCCTACAACACGCATTTCCCAAAATGTGCAGTATACTAAGCACACGGCACAGAATGAACCGTTAGGCTGCGGCCAAAATCGCACACTTAGTAGGTACTTCTTTTGAATAAGTGATTACTTAGTGTGCAAAATTGTATTGTCAATGTTTTTTTATTTATTTTTTCTTGTTTAGCCCCTGTGAAGCACTTTGAGTTGCAGTTGTATGAAAAGTGCTATAAATGTTTGTTATTATTACTTTGTGATCTTTAAAAGGTATGTTCTATATAGTATGAATATAATCCAGGCATACTACATCCGTCATGTTGGCATTGTTATGTGACCTACCAACAGTTAAGGCGATCCACTGCCATCCAACTCCTCTCTCGTGGCCTCATGGGACTGTAAGGTGTCCATCAGATGTGCCCTTCAGAGTCTTACTGGAAATAGTAGGTCATCCGGGTATTTTTTGCTACATAGGGAGTGAAACCGTAGTATGCAATATTGTTGTCATGTAATGTCATTTTCAAATTCGGACCTACTTCTCTTTTTCGCAAACATAAGTTTTTGTTACATAAACATAAGTTATGTTTGCGAAAAGAGTAGTAGGTCCGAATTTGAAAAAGACATTACATGACAACAATATAGCATACTACTGTTTCACTCCCTATATAGTGTACAGTACACTGTGCAGTATTAAGTAGTACCCCTTTTGGAAACACAAGGAGAAGGAATTTGAGTGAATGAAAAAAAAAAAAGACTTTTCAAATCTGATTTTCTTTATATTTTATTTCTAAATGCAAATGATAAAAAAAAACCTGTATGCTTTAAATAAATCAGTATCACTAAATGGTTTAGATCCCTAAAGTACAGCCCAGAATTCTTTGAGACATCAGCTATAAAAAAGGAAAAAGCCTGAAGTGGGAGGTTAAACACAATACAGCCCACTTCGATGTTCAGTGTGTGCTTTAGTTGAGCACAGAATAATCCAACAGAATAAAGCCGGGCAGATACACGCATATGCAATGAAGAGTTGGCGACCTGGAGACGGACATGCGCTCATTTGACACTAACATTCATATTCTTACATATACAAACATACATACAATCTGTCCAATGCACAAAACCGTTGCCGAAGGCAGGACGCTTATTTAAGACCTTTTTTTGTTTGGGACTAAAGAGTGGGTGGAGAAGAATAACATCAAATATCCTAGGTATAGAGTCCGTTTGGAAATTTTATCTCATTTTTATTTTTTGCTTGATGTGACCAGAAAACTCTTAAGCCCAAACTTTGTGATGACAGGAAAGGACGTCATCTTGTTCCTGAAGTCTTTCCGTTGGTTTGTCAGACATGATGTCCCAGTATCAGTCCGGTACTAGGACACGAATGCCAGGCTCGTCCCATCATCCCTCCCTCCCTGCTCTGAAGTCTCCTGGGCTGTTAACTGACCTCCTCTCTTCTACAGGTTTCTATAACAGCAGACAGCCAGACTTTTTGCCCCGTTTCTTCGCTTGCAGCGCAGCCCTGGTGGCCATCTCGAACACCTCCCTCACGCCATCTTTTGTCTTGGCTGAGCATTCTAAATAACCAAAGGCGTTGATTCGGTTGGCCATGTCTCGTGCCTCCTCTGGCTTCACAGGCTCCTGAGTGAAGAAATAATTCAAAGATATCACAAGCATGTCTAATGCGGCGTTCAAGTCCTCCTGGGACGTTCGTACTTACGAGTTGACAAGTCGTAATTACGACGTCAGGTGCGTTCAAGTCCGTTTAGTCGGCACAGGATGGCGGTGTACCTTCTTTTAATAAATTACAAGAAAATACAACAGGGTCTGCATTTTTTTTACTTGGATTTCATTAACTAGCTGCGTAACAAGACCATGACCAATTTAAGTTTATAGGACAACTAAACTATCAATTTAAACAAAAATTTACCGTCAACTACAGACGTTGCATCCATCGATTCCGCCATGTTTCTCACTGACACGCCCCCAACTCGGAAACTCAGGGCTTAAAGAAAATGTAGACTTTCCCACTCGTAATAACGACTTTGTGGTGGCGTTCATGTGCATTCAACTCGTAAATACGATCCATCCGACATGACTTGAACGTACCATTAGTGACGACCCAATATCAAAGGAATACTTCACCTAAAATAAGAACATTTTCAAATTGACCCTTCCATTAAAAAGACCACAATTTTATGCAGAATACCTAAGCTGACAATGAAAATGGATGTTATTTATACTGTCCAGCTCTTTAAAAAAAAACAACAAAAAAAACGCCTCCAAATATCATAAAATAACTTTGTTTGTTATTAACCACAGCTGACTGGAGTTTGACAGTATACATTACCATCCACTTAATTGGAAAAGAGCAGCTTGGACATTCTGCAGCGTTTAAATGAATAATTGACCTAAAAATGAAAATCTGCTACAACTTACTCATCCGCGAATTGTTAGTTCAGAACAGATTTGGAGAAATTAAGCATCACATCACTTGCTCACCAATGGATCCTCTGCAGTGAATGGGTGCCGGGAGAATGAGAACTAAAGAGTGGCAAACATGGGATCTGACGGCACCCATTCACTGCAGAGGATCCATTGGTGAGCAAATGATGTGATGCTAAATTTCTCTAAATCTGTTCTGATGATGAAACAAACTCATCTACATCTTTGATGGCCTGAGGGTGAGTGCATTTTCAGCTAATGTTCATTGCTGGATACCTTTTCCTTTAAGAATCATACACTTTACTAAGTAAAAAGACCCTGCCTGTTTCATTTTGGCAAGTTCCCTTCGTGTGTGCTCATCATTTCGGAGATCCTTTTTGTTACCAACGAGGATGATGGGAACATTCGGACAGAAATGCTTCACCTCTGGTGTCCACTTTTCTGGAATATTCTCTGTGATGGATTAAAAGGAGAGAGTGGTAACTGTATTAACCATATTTCAAGTAATTTTTTTTATTATGACAAGTATGTAATGGCTTAACAGAGTAAATAATCTTATATTGTTTAAACTGAGTTAATTGGTATATATATTTTTGTTTTAGAACGTTAATAAAAACTGAGCCCCTGAATCTTTGCCGGTTACCTCAGCTTCGTACAAATTCAGTGTGCATGTCTGTTTAGGTTTTGATGTAAAGACCTGATGAAAACCCGATCATTCTTGAAAACGCATTTCTGCTTGGTGGCTTAATTGCTGCATCTTTAACTTTGATGTGAAAGCATTGTATTTAGACCACAAGTGAAGGTTTCATGATTCAGTTCATTAGAAAATTGTATTTATTCTTAGCTGACTGGTTTTACCACTATGAGAAACACACTTAAGGTGCTAATGAAATAGTAAAATAAAAGAAAACAGACTGGGTGAATTTTTATTTCATGTTGACTTCAAAATCGAGATGAAACTTAAATATTGACAGATCTTTTTTTCCGTACTGTGACGTACATCCATTTGTAATGAATTATCATAGAAGAGGATTCAAAATAAAGACGGGACTTATATCAATCCATCAGTTGTTGATTGGATTTTGAGAAGTTGCTCCAGGCAAAAACTTGCATTGGCGGGGTTAAGCCGACTAAATTATTGCTATTTTCACCCAGAACTTAGTCTGGTATTTTGAGGTCAAACATTAAAAAAACAAACATGTGCACGGGTGAATCGTTCACAATAAGATCAATAACATGCATTTAGAAAATAGATCCATTTGATTTTCATCTCATGCCGACTTAAATCTTGAAAATATGGTATCTTTTTTCAACATTTAGAATTAAGGTGTGATGAATGGGCTAGTAATATCTAATAGTTTACGAGGACGTCTTACCCAAGCTATCGGGACTGTCAATGGAAGAACACTAAGAATGACATCTGTGTCAGGGTAGGAGAGAGGTCTTAACCGATCATATTCCTCCTGTCCAGCCGTATCCCATAAGCCAAGCTCTACCTGTAAGAAGAGAGATATCGGTCAATGTGCTAAACCAGTGGTCTCAAACTCAATTCCTGCAGGTCCACAGCTCTGCAATGTTTCTCTCCTACCAGCTCCAACTCACACCTGCTTGGAGGTTTCTAGTGATCCTGAAGACCTTGATTAGCTGGATCAGTGTGTTTGATTAGGGCTGGAGCTAAACTGTGCAGAGCTGTGGCCCTCCAGGAATTGAGTCTGAGACCAATGTGCTAAACTCTCTCAAATAACACAACAACTGCGGTCTCGCGTATATAAGAGGAATGTACATGTATAACTTACACCAGCGTAGCCGCATCTATGCGACGGGGGAAGGACAGAATACTGAATATTGTTCTGGTGATGTATTTTGGTATACACATTCCCAAGGGTAAATTTCAACTTTAGCAGCAGAAATAGCATTCAAGTTGGTAAGTTCACTCAACTCATCGAAAACTTATTGAAGTAAATATTGCACGCTATTACAATGCATTCATTGTTTTCATGGTGCATCTCAGTGAAAATAATGGTTTACAAACTGTGTGCTTTCATACCTGTTTTCCATCGACCTCAATGTCTGCAACATAGTTCTCAAACACTGTGGGCACGTAGACTTCAGGAAACTGATCTTTACTGAAAACAATAAGCAAGCAGGTCTTTCCACAGGCTCCATCGCCCACTATAACCAGTTTCTTACGAATGGCAGCCATCTGCAGAGGAGAGAGAGATCAGACAAACGACAAGCAAAAAGAGCTTTACAGATCTGAAGCATTTTCAGAAAGAGGCCAAGAGTGAAAAAGCAGCTTTAAAAGTGGAGAAATGCAAAGTTTGCATTAGATAGATAGACAGATAGATGTTGAAGTCATATGTGTTCTGTGAATCATTTCTATAGTCAACTAATGATGGGCGTATCGATATATCGATACTGACGAGAGTATCGAAAGTATCGATACTCAAACAAAAAATATCGATACTAAGGTGCGTTTTATTTACCAGTGGTTTTGTTTATTTAACAAAAATAATAATAATGCGTACAATATGCACTGAATTGGACTAATAATAACCTTTGTTAGCGAGTAATTGTGTAGGATAGAACAATTTTCCTGCTCATCTGAACACGCAAATGTTGCAAGACAGAACTTATCCATCACAGAGAGCGTTCACTCACTGCTGACAGTGCTTTCAAACAGGGCTGCGTCTCCCAAAAGTATCATAAGAAAGCATTAAAGCTTTTGGGAACGGCAGCCCTGAACAATGCTTATCAGAGGACAGAGAAAAATTGAAATCGTAGCCTACATAGTTTGTGCAATTACAATTATTTAAATTGAACGTTGAAAGATAATATTGACCATGTTCTATTCTGTAATGTTAATAGAAATCATACACTGTCAGAATAAAAAGGTTGCATTTTATGCATGCAACAGCCATTCACTGGCAGTCCCTAGTGGCAGTACAAAATATTGCACTAAATCAGAAGTTCAAATGTTACAAATAAGGTAGAATATTAATGTTGTAATACTGGTAGCACTAATATAAAAACGTGATGATATATGTTACAAAAAAGAAACAATTGTGAAATACGTCGATGGTTGTATTATTTTTTCCCCCTTGTCTTTAATCTCAGTATTCCTATCAATGTTGTATAAGGGTTTTTTATGCATAAATGTTGATCAAACAGTTGGGCTAAGATATAGAACCATTTTTAAGACTGCAGAAATACATACACACATTATCCCACCGGTTACAATTGTGACTGACCATAACATACAATTTTTCACACACTTCCCAAAAACAATCAAAGGGTTACTAATGATGCATCATTTGGGTATTTTCATGTCTGGGAAAAATTTGGTATTAAACGGGTTAAAATGCGTTTTAAACAGTTTAAGTGGTTTTCATTACCCATTTTACTTTTAATAATTTAATAAATTTCATAATTAAAAAATTTCTTTCAGAAGTATCGAATCGGTATCGATATTGATGATACTGCCTTGAAAAATATCGGTATGGTATCGAAAACAAAACAAGGGGTATGGCCCATCCCTATAGTCAACATGAACCGGAAACACCGCTGCGGAAATATCATTTGACCGGAAGTTACACTGCATCTGTATCGCTATGTTGAAAAAGAAAACAACATTTCCCACAAGTATCGACCAAACGATAAATGCTGTAACCGTGAAACACAACATTAAGGACTATCTAGGTGTATTCCTGCGTGTAAAGATCGATGGATTGATGAAAAGAACCCAGTCACGTCGCGAGGCCTGTCGCCGCACCCCACCGTAACAACATCCATTCACAAACAACACAACATTAACACATGCAAGTTACTAGCACGCTAAAGAACAGTGTTTCTTTAAGAACAGACTCGCCTTGCAAGCGATAGACGTGAAGTGAAAGGGCTGGCTAACATTTCTCAGAAACAAAAAGGGTCGACAGCCCATAATGCTGCAAACTTAGCGTTTTATGAACATTTATCTGACTGCAGTCCTGCAGGAAAACGGTGTAAGCGACACAATCTTTGCTAAGAACGAGCAAACCCAAGTAAAACAAGAACAATGCTTGCTTTAATCCACTGAAACACTGATTGTAACATGCGGTTTAAACTGTGGGGTTCATTAATCGTTTAATATCGTCTCGTTAATTCGGCTTATGTAAAGAATAAAAGGCTGAAAGAAAGCAACTCGGCTTCATATGAGGTTTAATCATGATCGTGATGAGCTGCTGCTGTCATCAACCATCAGCATAAATGATGCAGCTCCTGTGAAATGTGTGTGTGTGGATATATATATATGTGTGTGTGTGTTTACAGTCACAGTGAGTGACTTCAGGCCGTTGAATATAAATCCATAAATCGTGCAAATGCACGCGCTCTTCCATGCTCCTTAACTTTATGCATGTACACGAAACACTTAGAAACATTTACCGTTTTCTTTTTGCTGTGCTCCGGGGAAGTATCGGCTTTGCTGTCTGTTCCTGGCTGCTGCTCTACAGTCCGCCCATCTCCAGTGCTGCCACGACTCAACACCCACTGCACTGCTGCCTTCTCTTCACTCAGCCACTGGAAGTTATCTATTAAAACCAGCAGATTGCAACTGGATTCTTTTTGTTAAATTAAAGTCACTTTAAAAACTTGGAACCAGAGGCCTCCTTGCATTGTTTATTTTGTGTTGTATTACTTTGACCTAGACCTTTTTAGTCTTAAATTATGAAATTCCATCCCAAAACATTAACAAAAACATGATCATCTGAGCAAACAGATAAATGAACATTTTACTGTACAAGTGATTTAGGCTATGCAAATATTCACCATTTCAATCACAAGCTGCAATGTTGCCTCTAATAAAACTGAGAGAGATAAATAAATAAAACTGATAGAAACATCCCAATAACCCACACCACTCCAGCATCAATCAATGTCCTGTGAAATGAAAAGTGACATTTTTAACATCAAACCTTTGCTTCAGAGTAAGATATTTCTCCGCTGAAAGCAATATAAGCACAGACTTGTGGATTACTGTGATGTTTTTAACAGCTGTTTGGACTCTCATTCTTACGGCACCCATTCACTGCAGAGCATCCACACTAAAATATCATTGCAGTACTGTGTAGCCTACAAGTGATTTAGGCTATGTACATATTTATTCACCACTTCCATCACAGGCTAAAAATGTTGCCCCTAATAAAACTGAGAGAGATAAATAATACATAAATATTTATCAAGGAAAATATCACATGTGATCCTGGGTTACAGGGCTGGGTAAAAAATATGGTGTAATCTCTCAAATCAGTGTTTTGCAAAGACGTCAATATAACGGCTTGTAAACAATGTCACGTAACGTCACATTTACCTCAGAAAAATATATTCGGTGACCATAAACTCGTTAGTCAGATAGAAAAATAATCTGTAGAGAGGGGCATTTTGCAAAATATATGCACCATCTAACATAATCATTATACATTTTACTGTTCTTCCGTGTTTAATTTATGTTTGAATAAATCCAGCAAGTTTTTAATGACAGCCACCGTTATGTTTATATTTTAAAAAAAAGTAGAAATATTATTATGTAATTGCAACTTTATTATTTTAAAAACGTCATTAAGTGTAATTTTAACACATCAGTCCATTTTAACCTTCAATATTATGATACTGCCGCCAGCTTCACCTCTTGTGTATTTTTTACAGCATTAGTTGAGAGATTTTTTTATTTTTCCTTGAGAAAATCTGGCATGTATTGTACCTGATATATATCCAAAATAATCCATATTGAATCAAATCGAATCAAATCGAATCGCAAGCTTGTGAATGAGAATTTAATCGAATTGTGAAATTTGTGTCAAACCCCAGCCCTAAATATGTATGCATCTTTAGGCCTACATAAAATTCTAGCTTTGAAATGAGTCCAGACAAGACAATGGAGTCAGTTTATTCATTCAAAAAAATGTTAATAATGTCATTTCCATCACAGAATAAATGGCGATTTCAGATGTGTAGTAGAAGTATTCATGTCAGTCAAAAAAATTATATAAATTCAAAATAGTCTTGTGTAAAATAAGCAGAAGACCTGTTGAGAAACACAATTTTGCTTCCTCACAAGGTTAAATGACAATAAGAGCTTCAACTGAATTGTCTAAAATGTGCTAAAAATTCCACGGGGCTAAAATGCTCAAAGTTGAACTAATTGTGAATAATGTTTTTTATATTATTTATATCGCTCACTAGTTTAACAGCTCTGCTAAAAAGGCATCTTAAACAAGCCTAAGTACTGGACAGACATGCATGCATTGTTAATCACCTTACAGCAGTCATGTGCCTTACACATTCCTCACAATTACGCTAGTTAAAGTAGCAGTGTTTCCTTGTGTTACATGGTATTTTTTCCTCCTGCTGACAGAATCTGAACAGCAAAGAAAAAACAGGTTTCTGTCTAATTTTCCAAATCATGTCTCTCAGAAGGAATGTGAATGTGCCCTGTATTGGGTGATGGTCTTCTGGTGATATGATTCTCATTATGAATGTGTGCACTTGTACTGCCAGATTTTAAAAGACCAAGACATTCATTTTTATTCCATTTGGGTGTGTAAGGCCATCAGGTGGAAAGCAGTGAAACATCCGCTTACAGGAGGTTCAAAGGCCAGTAAGGACAATTTAGGCCACACAGATTGTAATTAAAATAGATAAGCAACAGATTATTTTTATTTCCTTTTATTTGACTGCAATAAATAAATTACAATTAACAAATATAAAAAAAACAATCATCACAAAACATGAACAATCTCTCACTTATAATTCTTAAAATTCCTTCATTTAAAAAGTAAAAACTATAAATATACCAGTGTAAGAATACCCAGTCTTAGCAAGAGGTAAGGGTTGTTTATGAATGATTTCACATTTGCATGAGCTGATATAAATATATGACACATTCACACCATGCACATAAAGCAGAATTACATTTAAAACAACCAAAGCAGCCCTTCCTTTTAATTCACAGCGTAAAAGCAAGAAGTCAGTCATATAGTGCGTTAATCAACATCAGTTTTTGATGTCCTTTATATTTTCACCGCACATTCAGTGGCGTGACTGAAGTCTGGGAGCGTTTGTGTTCCAGCTCTGGCTCGAGGAGTTCATCAAGTAAAGCTGTGGCCTGGATAATAGAGGACTTTATCTGAGCCTCTGGGTTTTACAAGGTTCTAATTTCAGCAGAACGTGATTGGATCTAATCTAGCTGTTTTAAATACCCGTTAATTACACAGTCGGAAACAGCATATCAACTGATTTAAACAACAAATCCTGCTAAAATAGCTGCAATTGGTGCTAGATGATTCTAATGAATAAAACTGCAAAAATAATGCTTACCATGCAACCAAGTTCAACGTGTTTCAATGCTGTCAGGACTAAGATATTGCTCTGATTCCTCCACTAAAAGCATTTGGTGCTTTGCAGATTTCTTTGCTCTGACGTGACACCACGCCATCAACAGGATACCTTTTGTTTTAAAATCACACCACACACACACACACAATTATTAGAAATACACACCTTCAGACACACTATCAGTCAAACGTTTTTTCACTTTCAAAAATAAAGGTACAAAAGCTGTCACTGGTGTGGTACCTTTTCAAAAGGTACACTTCTGTACCTTTTAGGTACTAATAGGTACACTTTAGGTACTAATATGTATCTTTAAGGTACCAATATAGACTATTTAGGTACAAAAGTGTGCCCCAGTGACAGCTTTTGTACCTTTTTTTCCCTGAGAATTACAGTAAAATATATTATTACAGTAAAAACAGTAATCTTGTGAAATATTATTATGATATATAATAACAGTTGTCTATATGAATATATTTAGATAAGTAATTTATTCCTGTGATCATGAATTTTCAGCATCCTACGCCATCCTCGTGTCTACATGATCCTTCAAAATTCATAATATATGCTGCTCAAGAAACATTTCCTGATTTCTGGTTGCAAACGTTGCGCTGATTAATCGTTGTACATTATACAGCTTTTAAAACGGTTATTTTTAATTTAATTTGATGCAGCCTTGCTGAATAAAAGTATTGATTTCTATAAAAAAAAAAAAATAAACATCTTACCGACCCAAACGTTTGCATAGTTGTGTATACTGATTCATATACAATTTACAATTTATTGAATATTTTTGATATTAAAATGCATCCTCCAGTAATATAATGCAGAGGCAGCTTGCAGAATAAAATATTTAGATCAACCCAACAAGCATTTCTGCCGACTGCTCAAAGTGAATGTGAAACCCAGGATTGTGCTTGACATGAAATCCTGCTCTTACCCAGCAGCACCGGGATGTTGAGGATTACGACAGCGATGGCAGTGATGTTCATCTTTGTTGCTGGGTCTTTGCAGTTTGCAGAAACATCACAGTCGCACACAAGCAGCGAGAGGGTCTGGACTGAATGCTGGCCCTGGCTGTCAGAGATCTTCAGGGTGAGTTGATGATCGCCCGCCTGTACGGCGCTCTCTTTGATCAGCCTCACAGATGTACCTGGGAGAAAAAACAAAACAAAACAGAAAATGGAATTGCACATTTGTTTGCTATTACAGTGTTTAAAAAGATGATATTTTTTTCTATTACCATAGTTAGACTGAAGCCTCCATTTCCCCTGGACGTCTCCAGTCAGCTCGAAGTGTATTGGTGGGCTGTACAGGGCTAGGCTGAGCGCTGTAATGTCAGTCATCTCCTCAGACAGACACATGGCCAATTTGTTGGCCTCCAGCATCGGTCCAGACTCCATTCTCTCCATTACACCCACTTGCTTCATCATCTTCAATACTGAGGAGTCGCTAGCATCTTTCTGAATAAACTGTGATTGGAAAGGACATTAATGTGCATCTGGAGTTTCCTCTAGAATGTTCAACACCAGTCTCAAATCAGTGATAGAGGTATATAACCCTAATCAAAACAATTCAATCAGAATAACTGGTTTCACTTTATTCTGATGGTCCCTTTAACACACTGTTGGCTATAAGTAATGTTGCACCTACTAAGTGTTAGTAGAGTATTAGTAGACTGCTAGGGTTAGAGAATAAGTTGACATGTACTTGCAAAATTACTTATAGTTAGTAGAATGTCTAAAGTAGAATATTGAGTAGATATTTCATCGACAGTCGACTAGTGCTCTATGCAGTTTAGTGACATTTTGCGCAGAATCTTTAGTCCAACAAATGTCTAAAGTGGACCATCAAAATAAAGTGTTACCTAAATAGCAACATCTGAAAGTTCTGAAGACAGAAACAAGTTTACACTTGGTCTACTTACCATTTTCCTCGTGAATTCTGATGGATGGTCGTGTTTGTCGATGATTTTCAGTATCACTGTGCTTGTGCTGGAGAGCTGCATCTTCTCTCCATGATCCTTTGCTTCAACCAGAATAGTGTAGTTTGGGGCCTCCTGCATTGAAAAAGGCACAGCAAAGTTGAATACTATATCTGAACTATATCTGTGTCAGATGATCTTTGACCTTTTGATCGAAAAAGCTCAAAAGCATGCATAAAAACTCCTAATACTAAATGAGATTGGGGTTTATGCTAGAATGTGGTAAGTAGTTTAATAGCACAAACGTTTGACTGGGTATTGTATAGATTGCGAATACATTGTTAAAAACTAGTTTCTGAAACAGGAAAAGACAAAATGACAAATACGATTCTGCATGTTAAAGGAAAGGAAAAAAACACGTCTGTCAAGTTCTTGGGAATGTATTCTCTGCATTCAGTTTCAGGAAACATTTAAATTTAATAGCTCTAATAATATTGTGTGGTATAACCATTAAATAAAAATAATAATTTGAATAAGTGTACATATCGTAATCGGTTTTTACCTTAAAACTATATATGTATTTTTACATATAGTGAAATATTTATTCAGCGATATTATGACATTTATTGACCATAGTCACAACGGTCTTTAGAGGCCTTTTATTTTATTGTAGATCTTTTCTCTTTTATGTTTTTATGATGTTTTTCAAATAACGATTACCAGTGAAACAATTTTATAAAAACAAAAATCAATAAAATGAAAACACATTAATCAAATACAGAAAAAGAAGCTACCTAATTATAATTAATTAATTGTAACACTTTGACTTTGACAAAAAATCGGAATGATCTTAAAAACCTTTTAATTCTTTTTAATATTGAAATAATAACATGCTCGTCGTACAAGATGTATTCTAATTTATGTGTTTTAAATGAATGAATAATAATGTCGTTGTCACATATACAATACTAATAACACTATTTATTTGTCAATGGATGGATGTTAATGCATGTTGAAAAAGTTCAGGAATTGTAATGTTAAATAATACAAACAAAGGACATCAGCATGGAAAAACTGTGTATGTTACCTCATAATCAAGGGATCCCTTGAAAGATATGGTTCCCGTCTGCTCTCCTTTTCTTTGCTGAATGAAGAAGTCAGCACTGGAGGCAGAGGGAGACACTGAGACGATTCTCAGCGTGAACTGAGCGTTTGCTGTGCCAGGCTGGTCGTCATCAGTTGCCAGCATTGTGAACAGAAGCTTACCTTTGGGTAAAACAATACAAAGAGGATCAGGTGAAATGTTGCTCTTTCACCTGGAAACCAGCCGGTTTAAACCAGTTTTGTATATTTGAGTCATACCTTGTTGTGTTGATTCATCTACTGCGATTTCATACACATCCTGATTAAAAACAGGAGCGTGGTCGTTAACATCCAGAATATCGATATCCACAGCAACTATTGTGCGTTTTTTAGAAAGATAGATCTGCAAGTCAACAAAATAACAGTCAGTATTAACTATTAAAAATACTTATTTAACTTAGTCACTGCTTATTGTAGGACTTACTCTCAGTTTCTGGTACTCCTCATAGTCAACTTTTCTATGAGCGTAAACTGAGCCGTTTCTGTCCACAGAGAGAATTCCTTTGGGGTCTTTGTCGATGCCCTGTCCATGAATGGCGTACTCTTCGATAACTTTCTTCTCAATATTTAACTTAAAAAGGATGGAAACATTCTAAATGATTCATTTGGTTGAGAACAAACTCAGAATTCTATGCTCTTACAAAAACGTATATTGCTTTTAATTGAATCAGTTGATATTCTGCTATAAAGTGGCCAGTTACTATAGAAAGGTTTCAGTAGAACCTACATCTCCCAGTTTATATGGGAAAGGACCAGTGTGCTCTTCTTCCATGGTCAGGAAATCCACAATCCAGGCTCGCTTTTTGCGTGTGTTTAGTTTTGATGGGGTTGCACTCTGAATACAGACACTCTGAAAAAGAGAAAATTACACAAAACATTGCAATTTATCAATTAGAAACTCAATAATATATTCCATTCATTTCAAATTCTTACCTTTTAGCTATCGTGTTCTGGAGGATAATAAGGTAATGGTAACACTATATTTTAAAAAACAATCCTTACTATTAACTAGCATGCATATTACTAGCATATTGGCTGTTTATTAGTACTTATAAAGCGCATATTCTGCATGACTGTATTTTAGATCTCTTTATCCTATACCTAAACTTAACAACTACCTTCCTAACTATAAATCCTCAGCAAGGATTTATAGATGCGAAATTCCTATTTAATATTTGATTAGTGGAATTGTCCCCAAAACCTGAAGTGCACCAATGCACCTGGTTAACAATAATAGGTGCTTTTACAGTTTTTAATGTGACTTATTTGAACACTTGTTGACAGGTACATTTTGCACCCATTCCATTGTGCTTAATATTAAATTCCAGCATTGGATGACTGTCACAATTTTACTATTTCCAGTTTTATTAAAATGATCTGCACCTTAATCTTTTCCTGAATGTCATTGATTTTAATGAACAAAATAGGTAAAATCCCATACTTCATGTAATATCGCACACACACACACATCACACACACACACAACACACACACACACACACCAACACACAAACAAAAAGAACACTCTACCTTAACATAATAAGACTAGTTAGAAGTAGTGATTTTAATAAAACGAGTAAAATG
Organism: Sinocyclocheilus anophthalmus; assembly: GCA_018155175.1. Lineage (NCBI taxonomy): Eukaryota > Metazoa > Chordata > Actinopteri > Cypriniformes > Cyprinidae > Sinocyclocheilus > Sinocyclocheilus anophthalmus. The sequence goes on along the minus strand of JADLZN010011139.1, from coordinate 131,613 downwards.
TTTTGGTAACACTTTATTACAGTGTCCCTATTACACGTATGCAATATGTAATTATGCACTAATTAATTACAAGCAACTAACCTTAAACCAAACCAAAATCCCAAAGAAGTACATGGTATTGATTAATATCGCTCAGCACTTGTAACTGTATAATTACAGTGTAATAAGGACACCTTAAAATAATGTGCAACAAAAAATGTATGAAACTGAAAACTGTAATATTAAACTGATAAAAATAAAATCAATTCGGTTACTTACTGCAATAAGGAAAACAATGACAACAGTCTTCATTTTAAGCAGTGAGAGGGATCGTTCACTCAGATTCAGGATCTTGCTTTTCTCTTGCTTTAGCTGTGCTTTAAAGTGCATGTGAAGCAAGCTGGCTGTGTTGCTCCTTTAAATAGAGCCAAAGGAGGACGATTTGACAACATTTCTCTGGAAAACCATTGAATCAGATTAAATTTTAACAGCTGTAGCACCCTATTGCCTGATGGGCTTTCTAAGGAACGCTGCATGAAGGAGTCTGGCAAGAGTCCAGACATTCTTAAACAGAACAGAAAACAGGAAGTATGAGAGGCTACTAAAACAGGTTCTGGTTTCATTTAAATTGAAAATAAACACATTTCAAATGTTAGAATGAATGATATATGCACGAACTTGAACATAGATTCAAAACAGGCCTTCTGTTCAAAGAGTGTTTACCTGTTGGCAGTGTGTTTAATGTTGTGTTCTATGGAATGAGTTCAGCTTGTTTCCCTATGGCATAACTTTCATAAGTCAGATATTTTATGAATCCATTTACGTCCTTCCAAGCAAACAACCCCCACTTCCTATTCCTGATTAAACACAACATACTGCACGAAAGTTCATTAAACACCTACGCAGTAGGTACATCGTGACACAAAGAAAGACATGAATGAATGAAGGAAGACATATGTATCATGATCAGGTAAGTAGCTTACATTCCGCTGTTGTTTTGACTTGTTGAAAACAGTTAGTACAAAAGTTTGGCAATGCTGACACAAGTCGACTATCGATTGCTATTAATATCGTGCAAGGTAAAACAGAAGAGACCATATAACTTGGCTGGGCTATTAATAGACAAACAGAACAAAGTAGTAATTAGTAAACCTATACACTGATAACACAAACATTTGTTTTGTGAATCTAGTCAGTGCACAAATATATATGGAAGCTTGATTTTGCCACTGGAAAAAAAAATAGATAACACATTTAAGGTAAGCTTAAGGACCAATTTTCACTATTAACTAACATGCAGATTACTATCATATTGGCTGTTTATTAGTAATTTTAAAAAGCTATTATGCATGATTTTAGATCCCGGAATCCACCCCTACCCAAACTACCGTACTACTACAAATAAGCGCCAATTAGAGTTTGAGGCAAAAGCTCATAGTTTAGTGAGAATTGGAACTTAAAATAAAGTGCGACCAAAGAGTCAGAGTATTTGGAGTCCCTTCTGTTTCACAAAGAAACATTCACAGCGCCCCAATATCTAATCAGTTTTTTTTTAAGAGCCAGGTGAAGCTACAGAAGAAATGACTGTCAAAGTTATGCAGTGAATGACAGGCCAGAAACAGCCTATAATTCCAAGTAAGCAAGTGAGGGATTTGAGTTTTACTATGAAGCTCTTTTATGACTGTGACACAAATCACACTGTTTATTTTTCAACAATAAGTGCATGCACTCGCTTTATTACATTTCCTGCAACTCATGTGACACTTGACACTTGAGTTTAATGGAAATGGCATTAAGACATGGAGTTTCTTTAGATAATGTTTAACTAGTAAACCTAGAAAATAGATCAGCATTTTTCACGTGCCTTTTGTTGACAAAGATAAATACAATTGTTTCCTCCTTACTTGTATGCCTTAATTGTAATTGTCCTTGATTACATTGCAATGATTCATGCTAATCATTGCATTTACAAGTAGGTTTGCTGTAAGTCAGAATTTGTTTATCTACCTTTTGTTGGTAGGCGAGTAAAACACATTTGATCTGGTATTTGCTGTACCCAGAGCTGTTAAAGGAATAGTTCGCCCAAAAATTAAAATTTGATGTTTATTTGCTTACCCACAGGGCATCCAAGATGTAGGAGACTGTTTCTTCAGTAGAACACAAACAAAAATTTTTAACACAAACTGTTGCAGTCTATCAGTCTTATAATGGAAGTGGATGGGAATCACGGTTTTGAGAGTCAAAAAAACATACACAAACTAAACCAAATTAAACCCTGCGACTTGTGACGATTGATGTGTAAAGACACTAAACGATCGATCTGTGCAAGAAACTGAACCGTATTTATATCGATAGGTGGCGGTAATGCACTTAAGTCTGCGATCCGCCATAAAGCAAGAAGATGCTTCACATGCAGGCTGAAGAAGACGCAAAGGCACTCAGGACAGTTCAGACATTGCGGTGAAAATCGAGGTAAAACTATATAAATACTGTTCAGTTTCCTGCACAGACCGATCGTTTTGTGTCTTACACATCAATGTATCGTCACGAGCAGCAAGGTTTAATTTGGTTTTGTTTGTATATGCTTTTTTTTTTACTCTCAAAGCCGTTATTCACATTCACTTCCATTATATGACTAACAGACTGCAACGGTTTGAGTTAAAAATCTCAGTTGATGTTCTCTGAAGAAAACAATCACCGACATCTTGGTGCCCTGGGGGCATTTTCATGTTTGGGTGACACTATTCCTTTAATTTTCAGTTGTTTACTAACGAATGAGCTTATTGCCAGGTATGTTTACACATACGAGGAATTTGTTTTTGTGACAGAAGCTTCCACAGTGTAACAGAATGACAGTGACCGAACAAAAAAACACAGATAATAATAGAACAAGTAAATAAGGAATAAAAATATACAAATCGACAATTGTATGTGCAGGTATATGACAATTAGACCATTTTGTATTTACAGGTATATTATGTGCAAATTGAATGTAGACTGAGTGTGTGCGTTAGATAAATAAGTGTATGAGTGAATAAATACTGTGTTCCACAGTTTTATTGTCAAGTGTTCATGAGATGGATGGCCTTGAGGGAAGAAACTGTTCCTGTTTCTGGCTGTTCTGGTGCTCAGAGCTCTGTAGCGTCGTCCAGATGGCAACAGTTCAAAGAGGGAGTGTGCTGGATGTGAGGGGTCCAGAGTGATTTTGCCAGCCATTTTGCTCACTCTGGATGAGTACAGTTCTTGGAAAAAAGGGAGGGTTGTACCAATGATTCGCTCAGCAGTCCGAGCGATGCCATTCTGTACAATACATGCATAAGTGTCACATGAAATTTAGTACAATTAAATGTTTTTAATGGTGCTTGCAGACTGAATTTCAGTCTTATTGTTGTATTGGCTGCAGTGCCTGGGGAAAGGTGGAAAGAGAGAGCAGTTCATTCACTCCCCCACCTACAATTCCTGCCAGACCTGAGACTCAAACCCACAACCTTCAGATTACAAGTCTGACCCTCTAACCCAGGTGTGCCCAACCCTGCTCCTGGCGATCGACTCTTCTGCAAAGTTCAGCTCCAACCCTAATCAAAAACACCTTAACCAGCTAATCAAGGTCTTCAAGATCACTTGAAAAGTCACAGGCCAGGTATGTGTGTTTGATTAGAGTTAGAGCTAAACTTTGCAGGACAGTTGATCGCCAGGAGCAGGGTTGGGCACCCCTGCTCTAAACATTAGGCCATGACTGCCCCCTTTAATATACCAAACCACAGATATATATAAATATCTCCTCTATAATGCTGATTTTACTGTTTCCACCATAGGCAGGAGTCAGTGGGCACTGAATTTCAGGCACTTGGACTGCTTCTATAAAAAGCCCATTTTTATTAGTGGTTTATGTTTTGTATTCAAATGCTATTTAGAGGCCACTTGCAATGTTATAGCCATTTTTAAGGTTGGTTGTATTGTATTAGTAATCTTTCTAGTTTATTATTTGTAAACTTTCTAGACTATTACATTGGAAACTATTGCAAAATTCAATGGAAAAGGTAGATTTTCCAGTGTACTGTCTTAGTCTGCAATCAGAATGAGCTTTATTGCCAGGTATTTTTACACATACGAGGAATTTGTTTTCGTGACCGAAGCTTCCACAGTGCAACAGAATGACAGAGACAGAACAAAAAACACAGATAATAAAAAAAAAAAAAAAAAAAGGAACACGTAAATAATGAAAAAAAATAGACCATCGACAATTGTATGTACAGGTATAGGTAACACAGAGCAGTTGTATGTACAAGTTATATATGTGCAATTGAAATGTAGATAGTAATTGTATATAATAAGTGTATGAGTGAATAAAATAGTGTTGTTTCCACAGTTATTGTCAATTGTTCCATAAGGATTGCCTGAGGGAAGAACCGTTCCTTTCTGGCTTTTCTGGTGCTCATAGCTCTGTAGCGTCGACCAGATGGAAACAGTTCAAAGAGGGAGTGTGCTGGATGTGATGAGTCCAGAGTGATTTTGCCAGCCCTTTTGCTCACTCTGGATAAGTTAAGTTCTTGGAGAGAAGGGAGGGTTGTACCAATGAATCGCTCAGCAGTCCGGACTACCCTCTGTAGTCTTCTTAGGTCAGATTTGGTAGCTGAGCTGAACCAGACCGTTATTGAAGTGCAGAGGATGGATTCAATGATGGCGGAGTAGAACTGTTGCAGCAGCTCATGTGGCAGGTTGAACTTCCTCAGCTGAAGAAGGAAGTACAACCTCTGCTGGGCCATTTATACAAAAGGTTAAAAGGCCGAGCTGAAGTCCCGAAAGGATCCTCCAACTAAAGGGTCCCCTGGGTACTGTCTAATGTTGCAGAACATACTGCAGTCCTGTTGACCGCATATCGTCCACTAGACCCTTTTGCTCTGTGGCAAACTGAGAGGGAGCCAGCAAGGTCAGTGTATGTCCTTCAGGGGTGGGCCATCTACCATTTTTTCAAAAAGACTTCATGACCACATATGTGAGAGCCCCAGGCCTGAGTCATTAATCCTCTGTAATTTTTGGAGTTCGTGGGATGGCAATGAGGGTGGAGAGTTTGAATCCTGAAAGGGATTTGCACAGCTCCATGATCTGTGGAAGACTGTGAAGAGGGGGCCAACTGGTCAGCACGGATTTTCAGACAGCTGGTATACACAGATCGGGCCCCGTGCTTTTTTTTCTTTTCTTTTCTCCTGCTTCCGTAAGACCTGGTCCACCTCGTCTCGCTGATCTTATTGTAGGTGGGGGGAGAGTGGGGGTGGCTGAGGTGTGAATGTTTTGTGGAGATGTGTTCAGGGCGGTGTGGGATTGTTTTTTTCAAAACCTGTAGTAGAACTCATTCAGATCGTCTGCCGGTTGTTGATTCTCCGCAGTGCTGGGGGATTGTGTCTTGTAATTGGTGATTTTTTCAGACCTTTCCACACTGAAGCAGGATAACTGGAAAATAATTGGTTCTTTAGCTTTCCAGTGTAATTCCTCTTTGTCACTCTGATCTCCTTTTCCATTGTGTATTTAGCCTGTTTATACAAGATATTTTCCCCCTTCCTGTAAGCATCTTTTTTTTGGCCTGACGGAGCTGTCTGAGTTTTGCAGTGAACCATGGTTTGTCGTTGTTGTAGGTTAAATGAGTCCTGGTAGGAATGCACATATCTTCACAGAAACTGATATAAGATGTTACAGTCTCTGTAAGCTCGTCCAGATCGGTGGCAGCAGCTTCAAAACACTCCAATCAGTGAGGTCAAAAAAGCTTTTAAATCCTGCTCTGCTTCATACAGTCCTTATTACAGGTTTAGCTGATATCAGTTTCTGCCTGTAGGTCGGTATAAGATGACCCAAACAGTGATCAGAGAGCCCCAAAACTGCCCATGGAACAGAGTGATATGCAATCTTTATCATGGTATAACAGTGATCCAATATATTACTGTCTCTGGTGGGACATGTGATGTGCTGTCTGTATTTTGGCAGTTCACGGGAGAGATTTGCTTTATTAAAGTCCCAGAGAATGATTAAAACAGAGTCCGGGTGTTGTTCTGTGTCTGTCTGTGATCTGATCAGTGAGGTTCTGTAAAGCGGAATGAATGAGCAAAACTCCCGCGGCGAATAGAACGGCTTGCAGTTAATGAAGAGCACTTCTAGATCTGAACGGCACATCTTCTTTAGCACGGTTACATCTTTACACCACCTCTCATTGATGTAAAAGAATGTCCCGCTGCCGCGCGATTTCCCCATTGATTCTGAGTCACGATCTGCTCTAAACAGCTGAAAGCCCGACAGACTCAACGCGCTGTCCGGAATGGCATCTTTCAGCCAGGTTTCTGTGAAACACAGAGTAGCAGAGTGTGAAAAATCCTTATTTGTCTGGTAGAGCAGAAGGAGTTCGTCCGTTTTGTTGGGTAGAGAGCGGAGGTTCGCCAGATGGGTGCTAGGCAACGGCGTTCTGAATCCGCGCTGCCTGAGTTTGACGAGGGCGCCGGCTCACTTCCCCCGTCTGCGCGTCCTGAAGTGTTTGATCAGCGCCACAGCTCCCCTGACATCAATGTCCAGCAAAACATCTGAATAGTTGAAAACCGGTGAAATATCAGGTGGTGTGTATTGCCGAATGTCCAGCAATTTGTTTCTGGTGAAACTGATTGCAGGGATATGACTAAATACAGGACAAACTAACAAAAACAACTGCAGAGCACGCCACAGAGGCAGCCATCACCGTCAGCGCCATCGTAAGAATTTCTAGTCTATTCTTTTGCTGACTCCTCATATAAGAATGTTGCATGCCAAAATGAAAAGTTCCAGGCATGCATAGTTTTAAGGGTTCATTTAATCATTTTCTTTTTCTCAACCTACATCACAGAAGTGCTTATTCGCAGCGTAGACTAAACCGTGCGTAAGTTCACTAACATCACAAGCAGTCATTGTTCTGTTTCTAATCCTTGCTTGCACCTTTCTTCTGCTAGAGCCCTCTACATTTGCCTACTTGAGCTATAAATCACATTTTATACATTAAACCCATCATGAATTTAGAACACAGCTATCAAAATGAACTCTATAAAATAAAATAAACATCTGGGGATACTCTTTTCCTTATACATCAGACACATTAACATTACAGGGACTTATTATAAGCCCCACAAAACAAGGGGTCTGCAAGTCGTTTAACCCTTTCAAACCAGAATAGAAAGGGTTTTTACATCCCAAGTTTTTGTACATAATCCTTCAAGCCAGATGAGTGAATGGCTGCAGCTAAGGATATCTCATCCAGTGAAGGATGCTCCCATTGTACCACATAGCAGAATAGTGAACCCACCAGCTCGCTTGGCAGACTATGAGCTCAGTGGACTGATGTCTCATGGGTGCCCACCAAGCAAACCAGAGCAGAAGAAGAGTCACAGAGCACAGTGGATCATTCCAGATCCACTTCACCTGTCAGCCAAGCATCAGGAAATCCAGAGTGGCTCCTCTCAGATCAGTGAGAAGGTACTGTACATCAGACAGACTCGGAGACAGAAGAGTGCATTTTGATGTCAAGTAAAGCAGCTGCCAGAGCTCACATTCTTGTTGCTGCAGATGAAGCAAGATAATGCAGCACTTCACCAGGAGTTGGAGGAAATTAAACCAGATTGGAAAGTTCCACCCAAGCTAACCACTCCACCACGCCCATCCCAATGCTCCTTCTCTTCAGCAGTAAGTCCTCAGGTTGCACCGAGTCCAACTTTGATGGACGAATACCCTGACCTAACTGAACATCTGGGGTGAATGAACATTACCTCCATTGGTGAGAGCATGACTTTTCAGCCCAGTTTTGAGACCAACCGGAACCCAATACCCCCTATCACCTATCCAGTTTGAATATGCAACACTGCCTCGGGGACAGAGGAGACCTGCTCAGGCAGAGTACACCATGGACCATCCATGCAGGAGAATGCTTACAGAGGTACGTCACCATCTATTTCATTATTGGCATCTCCTGATCCAAGAGAGCCTGAGAATTGCTTTGGAGAACATCCTGCCGAAGGAAGCCACAGAACAATTTAGGTTTCAAATTCTCACAGATCACCTAAAGCTAGAGGAAGTTTTTCATGTGGCAGATTCGAATTGCAACTTGAGGTTCCCATTCACCAACACCATGAGGACTCCTAATAAGATGCTGGGTTTGCCTGCTGGAAGATGGCATGCGCTCTTCGAGATGGCACATTCAGAGCAACCACATACAAATCTTCTCACATTCCTGGCCATGTTGTGCCACCAGAATCAAGAGGGTTCTATTGTCCTCTGGGTGGCCAGTGCCCAGAGATGAATGTTGGGAGTGGATAAGTGGAGTGTGGTGGGAATATGCTACATGCTGTAGATCTTGTAGACATCCCGGCAGAGCAGCTTTGGAGGTCTTGGAAGAGGTGGGTTGATCTTGAGACCACTGGATGCAGTTCACAAACTGAGTGAATGGCAAGATGGGCTTGGGTTCTTCAGTGGATTCTTCAGGATTGTGGAGATGGGAAAGAGAGGAACATGGATAGAGTTTGGGAGGGTTCCCCAGCTGCTGAGACGGCACCGTTCATACCCTAGTGGTCGAAGCATCAACCTCCACAATTAAGAACTTGCTGGTGTCTGAATGTACCAAGAGCAGTGCACTGGTGAAGGCTGCCTTGAGCTTCTGGAAGGCCTCTGTGGAAGCTGGAGTCCACAACAGAGACTTGGGCTTGTTTGGAGCAGATTTGTCAATGGACTGGTCAAGAAACTGTAGTTCTGAATGAAACATCAATAGATGTTTGCAAATCCAAAGCGTTGCAATTCCTTAATAGTGGTGGGTATGGGCCAGTTCTTAGCGGCTTCAACTTTTCCATTGTCCATCTGTATACTGTATTTGCTGATGTGATGATAAAGAAACTGCACTGAGGATTGATGGAAAGGGCACTTTCTGGCCTTTAGGAAAGGATGGAACTCTCTCAGGCATTTCAGGACCTCCGCTACGTGCTGGTGATGTTTGGCCATGCTCCAGGAGTAGATGAGGATATCATCAATGTAGCTGAGAACGAACCGATGGAGGAATTCCTGAAGCACCTCATGCATGCAATCCTGGAATATGGAGGGTATATTCAGTCGTCCCCCTCACATATCCTGATGAGGTTGTAGGCACTGTGGAGGTCCAACTTGGTAAGCATGGTGGCTCAGCGGAGATGTTGTAGTGCCACTGGGATGAAGGGAAAGTGAGTTGATACTTCACAGTGATCAGGTTGAGGGCACAGTAATCGGTACAAAGCCACAAGCCACTGTCCTTCTTTGCCACAAAGAAGGAACTCGAAGCAGCGGGGAGGTTGAAAGGCGGATGTAACCTTACTCTAAGGTTTCCTCAATACACTCCTCCATGGCTTTCTGCTCTGGAAGAGAAAGCAGTTAGATTGGTGAGCACTGACTCACCCGGAATTAAGTCAATGGCACAGTCCCATGGTCAGACTGTAGGCAACGGTGAAGCTTTATTTGGGCAGAATACGTCACTGAAGGGGGCGTAACAGGATGGAATGTCCACAGATCAACGTTCCACTGGATATTCGATGGAGGTGGTGTTCACAGGTTACGTCTGGAGAGGATGAGAGAGGGGTTGTGGAACTTGAGGGAACTTTGCCAGTTCTCCAGGAGATAACTGGATTGTGTTGATCTAGCCACTGGTGACCTTGAACCACTTCAGCTGTGAAATGTACTAGATCCAGGAGGTGGGTCTGTTCAGTGTGAAACTGGCCAATGCAAGGCTGGTCTGAATGTACAACTACTCCTTCACAAAGCCACAGCAGTTGAAGGAGTAGCTGTGGCGGTGACCGCGGTTAGAGTGGAGGGAGATGTGGTGAGAAGGGCGTTTCAGGGCATCCACGATCTCCTGGAATGGGTCGGTGGAACTCATACTGCCTACAGTTCTTCTCCAGTATTTATTTATTTTTTTTACGGAATGTTATCACAGACTGAAGATGCAAAAAGTTATTTATTGACAGTAAAGCACAAATAACAATGGCAGGTAAGAAGCTGTTCAATATTTCAGAGTAATGGTGATGGGAATGATAATCAGACTTTCCTTGTTTGCAGGAGACCATGGACGGTGGAGCAGATGGAGAGTGAGCACACACCTCATCTTATGGCTAGGTATCCCAATAATCTTGTTGTTGTGGTCTTGGGGATTCTTTTGCTGTTTCTCAGTCCTGGACTATCTGTGTTTATACCTGCCTCATCTCTACATATCGTAACAATATCCCATTTTCTAAATACATTCCTATATCAGAATTCTGTATATAGATTAGCTTGCACTTACTAACAATATAGAAATATGATAGAAATGTATTTATAAAAATGTTGATATAATTACTTACAATAAATATAGGTTAGAAATAACTTTGAGAATTGTTTACTACACTTTGTACACCGCTTTAAAGCCTGCATCATTATACATTGAGTAAACTTTTGTTCTCTTCAAATATATTTTATGAACTTAAAAGATAAGAAAGATAAATAACAGTCTTACTTAAATTAGGTGTCAAGTCTTTACATATGTTACTGTTGTACACCTAAATGTCGTCATTTACTCCCTCTAATGTCTTTCCTGTATGACTTTTTTTGTGGAACATAAAAGATCTATTGTATGTGTAAAAAAAACACTTCAAGAAATCATCAAATGAAGTCAAGCCTAACCAGGGTATTTTAGTTACCCGCATCTACAAAATATTTCATACCAGAACTCATACCAGTTTGGAATGACATGAGGGTGAGTAAATTATGACATATTTACTTGCAGTAAAATTTACTTATGGCATCTATAGGCCATTTAAGTCAGGTAATTCTCAGCACATAGAGACTCTTTCAACTAGATATCACACTATAGAGACTGTGTTTGTTCCCTGAACTAGAAAATACAAAATTATCCAAACCAATTTAAGAGTAACAATTAAATTGATGTTACTGCTGGCTACTGATGCAGGCAACCAGGGCACCATACAGACTATAACCGAAGTTGCTGATTTTTAGGTATTTTTTAGCTGGTTAGTGCTGGTCGCAGATAAAGTTTACTTGTAATGATATATTAATATCCATGTTGATTAGAAAATTTGGAAAAAAAAAGATTCATTGGGATTCAGGCATTTAAAACTTACTGAACTCTGTGGTTCGAAAACCACCTTACAGGGACTACTCATTGTCGAAATCCTACTCTATATTAATACTGTCACCGGAAATTGATGTTAATGGCGTGGAAATCTGCAGCAGTAGCGGGATATCTCGGAATCCTTATCGTTTTAAGGGGGGGTCTTGTGTGTACTCCATATAGCTAAAGCTGTAAATTCCACTCCTTGTTATAAATATGGTAGAACCATCACTTCAACAACAAAAGACTGCTTTGTAAATAATATTCCTGATTTATCTAAATTCCTTAGCATATCCAATAGCTCAGAAAAACTTGATGTTACACAAACTATGGACTCTCTCTTTTCTATCATTTTAGATACGGTTGCTCCTTTACACTTAAAGAAGATTAAGGAAAACAGTGGTATAATGAGCACACTCGCGCCTTAAAGAGAGCAGCCCAGAAAATGGAGCGCAGCTGGAAGAAAACTAAACTAGAAGTATTTTGTGTTGCATGGAGGGAAAGTACTTCTACAAACAGAAAAGCCACAAAAACTGCTCTATCTGCTTACTTTTTGTCTCTTTTAGAAAAAAACTAACACAACCCCAGGTATTTATTCAATACAGCGGCTAAATTAACGAAAAATAAAGCATTAACCAGGCCCGTAGCCAGCTATGAGGCCACTGAGGTCCGGACCTCTAAGTTTTTCATGTTCAAAAATAAAATTTGTTCTATGAATGACTAATTTGCTGTTAAACTCATATGAATGCCTGCATGACATGCATAATTCAGTTTAGACAGTTTGCAAGAATGTTAAGTGCCTGTGGTATGAAAATGAGCGCCCGAAGTGGAAATGAGACGTGTGTGCAGGTTGCAGGTTTTCACAACAACTAGCCAATGGTGTTTCGAGTGGGTCCCATTGAAAATGCATCCGGGGTGAATACATGGTTGTGGGGTTCCCCTGGTAAAATTCACATTTTAGGGGCTAAATTTCATGTTATTGGGGTCGCTTCAACCCACAGACATCAAAAACAACCTGCGGCAACCGTGTTAAAGTAGCCCAATTCCACAGGAAAAACATGGACTTGGCAACACTGCTAACTGTGAGTGCGCATTGCCGCGGTTTTGTGAGATAAGATAAGTGTTTTGGACTTGTCTTGTCCACTTAATTTGACACTTAGACATTTTTATAAGTAGGAAGTTGCCGTTTATGTCCGCGATATCTTTATAGTATTTGCAAAAGATGGAAATAATTTCGGTTTATTTTTTTTATTTATTTATTTTTTGTAGTAATATCTGGCAACACTGCATCGCCGGCACTAAACTGACAGCAATCAGAAAGGATAAGACATTCGGTAAGGGAAACGCAAAAAATATCATGATATTATCTGTCAGAAACATTATCAACACTGTCAAAAACAGTAGCACTTAACACTAGTACACACAGATCTGTAGAACAAGTAGGTACAGATGAAATGAAAATGCACAAAAACACCATGAAAGAAGTATGTATTCATATAGTTAAATCATGCTTAAACATGCATAGAGCACTAGACAAAGTTATAAATTGCGTCCACATGTGGCCAAGCATGGTGACACAACTCTGAATTAGGCTCTGCATTTTTATCCCCACCTAAGCTTGCAGCGCGCGGGGGAGTGTTGGGGTTCGGGACCTTGCTCCAAGGGCACCTCAGTGTAGTAGGGTGGAGAGAGCGCTGTTACATTCCAGCCCCCACCTACAATCCATGCCGTACAAGCCTCAAACCCACAAATTGGTTATCAAGTCCGATCTCTAACCATTAGGACACGGCACCCCAAACATAACTCCGTTATTGTAGTTATGTATTAGTTGAATCTGAATAATGAACAAATGATAAATTATCACCCTAAAGGTGACATATTATGAAAATCTGACTTTTCCAGGTTTTCAGGTCCCCGGTGCATCTACCAACCACGGAAACGTGAAAAAGATTAACCCAGTAACTTTGTTTGGTAAGCCTTTTTCTGCAAGCGTTTGAAAAAACGAGCGTGTCTGATTTCGCTATTACCGCCCCTTAATCTGTAAATGTAATACACCCACAGAACCGTCATTGTGTTTTCGTAAGCGACAACGGTGTACCAGCTCTAAAGCCATGGCGAAAGTTTGAGCAAAACATGCTAACTGTTCTGCCTTTGGCTGCACTGACGAGCACAGAACACGATTTAGAGTCCCAGCGTCAGAGGAGACAACAGAGCAGTGGATTTATTGATTTATTTACTGTATATTGCTGCTGCCACACAGATATAAAATAAACATGCAATTTATTTCACAGCTGCTTACCTTCACAGACATTAACCGACTGTTTTTGTAACTCTGTCTGTGTGGTGTGTGGTTTTTAACGTAAACTTGTGTGTGAATGAGAACTTAGTTTAGTACTCACATGTTGTGACAGCCGCTTTCTGTCCGTGTGCTCTCAGAAAACCCTATATCAGAAGTTTAAACTGATATGGTTTAAAACGCATGATTTCAGCGTGATAAACATGATGATCAGAACCAAAACAGACGTTTTTAGCAGGTATGAGCTGCAGCTCAAAAGCTGGGAAAGGGGGCGGGGAGCAGCAGCTCATATGCATTTAAAGAGACAGACCCGAAAAAACAGTGTTTCTGCTTCCACTCAAAATGGGCATTTCAAAATGATATAATAAATGATCTATTTTGAGCTGAAACTTCACAGACAAATTCTGGGGACACCAGAGACTTATATAATATGGAAAACGGGGCATAATGGTAGATCCTTAAATATAGTAAAGTTTTAACAAATTTTGATGCAATAAATATAGGGTATGATTTAAAAATGATCATCCCTCCAAAACAGAGAAAACATCTATGACAAACATGTCTGTTTCCTTTAAAGTGTTTATAGCGTATATAATGAGTTGTATTTGTAGGGGTTATTATAGCACAATTCTTAACCCAACTTCTGAAGTCATAGATCCTCTTCTGATATTTCTAAAGAGTCTTGTCATTAGGTATGTCCAAAAACCTTAAAAATGGCGTTATTAAGCTCTCATAAAAAAAACACAACTTGACCCAAAATAACTAGTTAATTCACCTGATAATAACATATTCAAAAAATATTTCCAGGGTTATCTTCTGCTTTGTAGTTTTGTATGTTTCCTTTGTTCTAGTGTTTCTAGTTTGGTCTGTATTTTAACCCTCTGATTTTTTCAGTTCTTTGTCCATTATCTTCATTACTTTGCTAATAATATCTGAGCAGAATGTGTGATGTTGTTGAGATCTCTTTTAAAGCTTCAAAGGAGACCATTGTGAGAGTGTTAGAGTTTTTGTCTCAGGAGACAAGTTTGAGAAGCAGGAGACTCAACCCAAAATCTCCATTCGATCTTAAAGAAACCTAATTTCAGTCTAGGAGAAATATTTGAGATGTTAAAGGGATCTCACTTTTGATTGCTGCCAATGGGACACCATGATTTTTTTTCATGAATTACATTTATATATCCAATTTATTTATCAAAAAGACATTTTAGATGCAATTTAAATACACTACACTGGACGCATCACACCACCCTGTGGAAAACCCATAAAAACACAAATTTTTGCATTCCACTAGTGCAGGGGTAGGCAAGTTCGGTCCTAGAGAGCCGCAGTCCTGCAGAGTTCAGCTGCAACCCTGAAAAAAACTCACCTGCCTATAGCCTTAGTAATCCTGATGTACATTGATTTAGCTTGTTCAGGTGTGTTTGATTAGGGTTGGAGCTGAACTCTGCAGGAGGACTGCGGCTCTCTAGGACCGAACTTGCCTACCCCTGCACTAGGTCTATGTAAATATGTGCTAGACAGACTTGTTTGACTATTTGCAGTGTCTCACGCATGACAAAAATGTGGCGCTCAAGTTCCATTCCACTGCTGGTGTCTTACTTTTTTTTTTTTTTTTTAAATGCAAAAATGGCATTGTGTTCGTCTGGCATCAGACCGTGTAAGAGACAGATATGATTTCAACACGGTTAAGCCATAATCAGAGTAATAAATATGATTAAGCAATAAACTATACAATCTACTTATTCCATACCTGGCATGCATGGATCAATTTACAGTAATGTCCGTCCTTTACGTTGGAATTACATAGTAAACCAGCAATCAGTTATTTTGTTGAGTCTTGGCTGTAAACAACTGATTACTGATTTCCATTTCCTGTAAGAGAGGTGTCCTTCTTTAACACGAGTCACTCAAATGTCTTATCTTAACTGGAAACACAAGACATTCTGATTTCGTCACATTCACAAGTGTCATGTCACCTGTTCAACACGAGGCCAGTGAAGCCTGATTTTTAACATTCAATTACCACCTCATATTATAGGCTACCTATTTGTAAAGTAATACTATTGTTTTTAACCAAATGCATATTTTAAATAGCATGCATGTTTTACATATAACTTGAAAATCATGAAAAATACATATTGATAACAATCATGAAAATATCACTAACATGCAAAAGGCAACAATACAAAAATGTAGTGGAAAAAACTGAGATGTAATAGACAAACACACACATCCTCACTCACTCACTCACACACAAATGCAAATACATTACATAGACTACTGCTGTTTTACATACAGATATACATCTTATTACTCAACAATATTTTGAAAGTTAAACTTTTGCATGTGTAACTCTTTTTTTACAGATTGTCATCAGAAGTGTGAATAGTACAAATATTCCCCAATGGCTCAACTTCCATGCCATGCCATTTTTTTATATTCCCTGTTTTAGAATGTAAATGCTTTATTCTAATCTCAGCTGATAGGAAACATACATAATATAACTATAACTGAGAATACTGTATATGTTTGTCTCAATCTCTTCTTCTCCTGGTGCAAGTGACAAAACTTCACAGTTATTGCTCATTAAAGCTGTTGTAAATGAAACGGTACAACATAGGCTCAGTTTTGGCCTCTTTCATAATGTCATTATTTTCCCAAAATATTACAACATACCCCAATGGCATTAGTACGGTGGCCCTAGCAATGGAACATTTCACATCATTTCTTAAAATCAGTTTTATCCTCCTCTTACAGTGACTCATAATGTAGGAGACAGACCTTGTGTAACCTGTGAAAATATGAGGGCTCTGAAACCGAAAACTCCCACTGATGGATTAGCAAGATCCATCAGAGAACAATGATCAGGTCTCACACAGTGGACAATAAGACTGAAACACGTTAATCGTCCTAACACCACCCACCCCCCACCCTTACAGCACCCCTGCCTCAATCAAACATTGCCGACCACCCATAACAAACCCCATCGTATTATCATGATCTCCCAAAAACACAACCCATCCCTGGACAACCCAAGTAAAAAAATCTAAAGTTCTTAATGTTTACTGAGCTAACAAGGAACAATCTCAGAACTTAATGCTCTGACAAGGTTCGCTCAAAGTTATGAACAAATGTTTTTCCAGTAATGTTAATACAATTTTAATTTAGAGTTTTCTGCTCTTTACTATTGTTCTCAAAACATTAGTACAAAATCATTACTTATGAATCATCCATTAAAGGTTTTATGTTTGAAACAATGGTTTATAGTCCACTTTTTATTCATTCTACTAAGTAATTTTGCAACTACATGCCAACTAGCAATCATTAGAGTATTAGCAGATTGATTGCTAAAACTACATTTTGATGATCCACCAACAGACATTCTACTAACTGTATGTAACTCTGCAAGTATGTCAATTTATTCAACTGACCCTAACAGTCTACTAATACTCTAATTAAAGTTAGTTGACATGTACTAGCAAATTAAAGAGAGGTAGTTGACATTTAGTTACAAAATTATTTATTGTTAGTAGAATGCCTGAAGTGACTCAAAATAAAATTTTATTCTAGTCATCTAACATTTCTTTAAATGTTGCTACATTGAACTTTTTAACAGCAAAATATTTCCCAGAATGCTCTAATTTACCCCAACTATCAAAGAACATGAAGAGTTTTATTGTTACTCATGGTTTGTGATGTAACCTTCGGGCTTGAATTTGTATTTGTAGACATTCATATTGTTCATGTTGAAAGAAAGAGTTTTGTTAAAGAGTTTTGTGAATACCTATACTGGAAGACACCTTTATAAAAACATCATGACTTAGATTAAAAGTTATTCAAGGCAACAAAGGGTGTTCGAACTTATCAATCCTTTACACTTTACATTAAGGTTTTATTCATTATTATTAGTTTATGAATTAGGTACCATGTACTAACAATGACCAATAACTTTTACAGCATTTGGTAACACTATTTTAAGGTGACATTGTTACATATGTTACATGTACTTATTATTATAATAACAATTAATTATGCATACTTACATGCAAGTAACCCTAAACCAAAACCAGAATCCTAAACCTGCCCATATTTAAATTAATACTACTCAGTACTGAACTGTATTACTTACACTGTAACACGGGACACCTTAAAAAAAGCATTTGTCATCTTTAAAACTAAGTAGTAAACAATATTGTTATATATATAATTAATTACGCACTAATAACAAGAAACTATGCATAATTTTAGCGTGCAAAAAATAAAAATAGCAAGTACTTGTGCACTACTTGTAGAATTTGAAATATTGAAATCCTAGCGCTCTCTCTCTAATCTACTATCTAGTCTATCTATCTATCTAATTCTATATAATATACTATATATATATATATATATATTGTAGCGACTCAGCTCATGGGAAATATTAATAATTAACCATAACTAATTATAATTAACTATTCATATATTAGAACCACTGTAGATATTTAGCTGACCACTAAGGGTCAACCGTCTTGTCAATTCTAAAAACGTTAATTTACTGGTTAAGGGAAATAACTTCCTTACAGTACAATTCTACAAAAGCTTGTAGCATAAATCTGCATGATAAAGTGACTCCAGTTATAAGCAAACAATGAAACCACGTCAAGTGTGATACAGGTAAGGTTTTATTAACTACATAAACACTTAACTAGTCTAACATACTGCATAAACAAATAAACTGGTCTACCAATACACATACACATACACACACACACACACACCCAACATACAGTTGGTATAGGAAAGGGTTAAAGCTTAACTCAGTACAGAAAGAGGCATAAGGAATGAAATTTATGGAACCATTTGCATATTCAGCAGATCAACACCTGAGGGAAACGTCAGATTCTTAATTCAAACACACCTTTGAAAAAAAAGTGTAACTGATACTTAATACATCAATTAATAAGACTAAGTTTGATACTTGCAAGTCTCGTCTGTCTTGAAAATAGATTCCTGATGCAATCTTAAGGCCCAAGATTTTTTGCTGAAGTTGGTTGATGAGAAAGAACAAGTTTGAGTCAGAGGATCTTGGTGAAATGAAAGGACAAGGCAGAAGCCTGGCACGAGCTTAGCGTTTCCGGGAGCGTTTTTCTCACCACCTCTCAGAATTCCAACAAACCACCGACTGGGTGGGTCCCTGGAGCAGGGCTTTTAAGGTCGGAAAAGATCCCCGCCTTTCAAGATGGGCTAGTCCAATGAGCAAAATGGAATTTCCGAACGGGAGGTGGCAATTGCTGGAGGGTTAACGACCCTTTGTCTCTAAGCATGGTAACTTGCAAATGGACTTGAATCGAAA
>JADLZN010011139.1:0-112863 GCA_018155175.1 Sinocyclocheilus anophthalmus | reverse complement strand
TTGCAAATGGACTTAAATCGAAATTACTAACGTTTCTCAGGGCCCTAATATATATTGCCTTTGTACCAATATATAATATACACGCTTTTTTTTCGATCATAAGAAGGCGAATTCATTGATACTAGACAAGGTAGGATTACAAATAGTGAAAGGATGACAGGAGTGTTTTTCGATTATAAACCTGCATCACAGTATTCAATTTCAAAGACAAAATACACGATGGCAATAATATACCCAATGACCCGAAGGATCATGTGTGTTCATTCAAAGAAAGGTTTTCCTATTAATTAATTAGCAAAGAAAAGTACTTCCCTTGTGGATTTTCCTTATGGGAAAGGAAGCGATTTTCTTCACCTAAATACCAGGAGGTCGTAACTGTATCGGGTGTCAGGGATGCCATGGAACCAGGGGCCTGTTCGGCTGCCTGTGGTGTTACAGAGTATTTGTTAAATATAGCTAACAAAATATATATTGTGTGTTTGAGTGGTCCAGACGCTACACCATGGTGTCACCACTAGATTCCTATATAACTCTATTTGAAGAGGTTATATAGGAATTAGAATTAGAAAAATTAGAAATGTTGTCTTTATATCCCTCTAAAGCGCCATATGATCCCATATCTTAAAAATGCTGCAGTAAAATGATTTCATATGAGGTGTGCATATAGTATGGGACATCCTGAATAAGAACCAACCATTGTTTTTTTCTACTTATTAGAAATAGGATCTTTATACCCTCTAAAGTGTCATAATGTCCCATATCTCTAAAATGCTGCAGTAAAATGGTTTTATATGAGATTTGCATATAGTATGGGACGTCCCGTATATGAACTGACCATTCATTCATTCTACTTATTAGAAATCTGGCATTTATAGGCCTCTGAATTAGAATAATGTCCCATATCTCAAAAAATGCTGCAGTAAAATGGTTTGATATGAGGAGTGCATATAGTATGGCACGTCCCTTATAAGAACTGACCATTGTTATTTTCTACTTATTAGAAATGGGGTCTTTATACTCCTTAAAGTAATAAGTCCGAATCTTCCAAATGCTCCTTAGTAAAATGGTTTGATATGCGGTGTGTTCATATAGTATGGGACGTCCCTTATAAGAAATGACCATTGTTTTTTTCTACTTATTAAAAATGTGGTCTTTATAGCCATTTGAAGTGTCATAATATCCCATATCTGCAAAATGCTGCAGTACAATGGTTTGATATGAGGTGTGCATATAGTACGGGACGTCCCTTATAAGAACCGGCCATTGTTTTTTCCTACTTATTAGAAATGTGTTCTTTATAACCCTTTAAAGTGTAATAATGTACGATATCTCAAAACGCTGCAGTAAAATGGTTTGATAAGAGGTGTGCATATAGTATGGGACGTCCCTTATAAGAACCGAACATTGTTTTTTTCTACTTATTAGAAATGGGGTCTTTATAGCCTTCTAAAGTGTAATATTATCTTATATCTCGAAAACGCTGCAGTAATATGTTTTGATATGAGGTGTGCATATAGTATGGCATGTCCCTTATAAGAACTGACCATTGTTTTTTCTACTTATTAGAAATGGGATCTTCATACCCCTCTAAATTAAGATAATGTCCCTTATCGCCAAAATTCTGCAGTAAAATGGTTTGATATGAAGAGTGCATATAGTATGGGACGTCCAGAATAAGAACCGACTATTGTTTCGACTTATAGACATGAGTCTTTATGGCCTTCTAAAGTGTCATATTATCCTTTGAAAATGATAGTACTACATAACGTCAAAGACAACAAAAATTAAACGAATTTAAAGCAGCCCATGGGCCAAAAAAATACTAAAAATGTACTCATATTCAATCTGGGCGTCTAGATGAAAACGCGATCTGACAAGAGCGTTCCCTCGCGTGTTGTTCCAGTAATATTACCGGTAATATAGTAATACACGCGCACCTTAATTTCACTCGCGGCTGGGTTGACCGTGTTTTTCTGAAGTGCGGCTGGCTTGACCGCAGTCTTCTCAGCTGCAAGCTGCAACTCGTGCGACATCATAACAGGGTGTTCAACACACCACCGTTTCCGTTTAAAAAACGTTTTGCACCGTTTTTGTCGGGGCTGAACGCAGCCCTGGTCATGAGTTTTTGGCCCCGACAGCCTCGTGGGCAGTGCACTGATGTGTGGCGATCCTCATCCAGCCGAAGCTCCTGAATTAAAGAACGGAACTGTCCCCGCTCATTCCGAGTCCGTAGAATAGGTTGAACCCACAGCCTTCTCCTTTCCAGACGCTTTCGACGCCGTCGCAAAAGATACAGTAGCTACTGTACAAGCGCATCGGAATCCATGTTGTGATATTTATTTTTATCCATGTTGTGATAACTGAGGGGACACCTTGGCGCGTGATGCCATATCCTACTCCAGCCCATATTCGTAGCGCATTTCACACTCAAAGTCTAGTGTGACCGCCCCTTAACGCCGAGAACATGCAGCACTTCTCGTCCGGAGTGCAACCAGTAACTCTTCTGCTGGAGGATTGGCGAGGAGACAAAATGCCACTTTTCAACCCGTTCTCCCTCCATATATAGAGATCAGATCAATTCTACATCTCTAATATTCTGCGTATTATACAGACGCCGAAAGTGCTCTTTTTTTGAGCCACAGCTACGTAGCCAAAATACATTTAAAATCCTGCAGTACTCAATCAATCTCAACAGAAGAGTTGTAAAACTTTATTTCATACATTGTTTTTTGAGAGAAAAAATATATTTCTCTAGTTATCAGATAACTTGTTTTTGTTTTAGAATACACAATTCATTAAGAAAGGTAAAAAGAAAAAAAAAAGGAAAAGGTTTATTTACTGCAGTATTTGACATTTGAACAAGAGGAAGTAGAGCTGAACCTATCACTTCATGGAAGATAAATCAGCTGAGTCTTTCCCTTCGTGAATTTGATAATACAACAGCATAATGTTTTATGGAATTTAGTCCTTCTGTGAACCACTGAAGCGGAGTGATTTTCATTTTCTCTAGAACTTAAGGGACATAAGAAGTCTATTAAAATGATGAAATCAGTGAATGAATGCCTCAAATTGATATTATTGTCCTGTTTCAGTGGAAACAGCCTCATGTCTTATTTTATAAAACTTTGGTAATTTTGGCTTTTAAATTTCTTAAGGCAGAGGACAGAAAAGGTAGGCCTAAAGAATTCACCAATAGATTAATACAAGTTTTGATTGAGCTTTTCAGGTGGTAATTAACTATATCATTAGCCAAAAGTCAAAGTCTTTTCAATATTTTAAAGTGGAAATATCTGTTGAAGAGTAAGCTCAATTCTGAGAGCAATTTCAACAGGCATGTTCAGCTTCCTACACCTCTTTAAGCAGAAGACCATAGGGTCGGATTGAGCTCTCCACGATTTCTTTCTCTTTATCAGCAGATGTGCCTACTGGTATGGGGACCAGCCAAATGTTTTTGTTCTTGATTTCCCTCTTCTGGGCGTTGATTCTATTCTGCATGATGACTTTGTAAGTCTTTCCATTCTTTTGCGACGTGAAGTTCTTGCTTTTCGCGTAATTTTCCGCCACGTTGATGTCTGGAGATGAATAAACCCCTCTTCCGTACGCCTGACGGTCTCCCGCCTTGAAGTGAGTCTGTACGATGCCCTCGGCCCCCTTTAAACCGGTTCCGTGGTAGGAGACGGGCCACTCACCGGGCACTGAACGGCTCCTCCATCCGTATGTTCCCAGCCAAGCGTTCCCGTCCGGATATTTGTCCCGGACCTTCAGAGCAAAGCGCATCCAGCCGTAGGGCCGCTTGTACGGCTCGTCCCCGCGTGTGCACTCATCAGACTTTGACTCGGACATGTTCGTGAAGTCAAAGTCAAACACTGGATCAAAAAAGTCATCCGGGATTGCAAATATTTCCTTCCGGAGAGACGAGCTCGCGCTTTCGTTCTTCGAGGTCTCTTGTGAATTCTTCTGATCACCAACAAACCACCGCGCGAGTAAAGTTGTTAGATAAGACACGGGGTGGACCACAAGCGCAAATGCTTCATAACCCAGAAGGGCAAGAGTTGTCAGACTGGTAATATTCAACTGTATGACTCCATCTAAACCCTTACAGTCTGACTGCAATTTCACCGTGACTCCCAGAATAGCAGAGAGCGCCTCGGTCAAGATATATTTGTCTACCTCCATCGCGGTAACACTCGACCTTATCAAGAGAGCAGGATTTCTATTCTGTCGGTGGCAACAAGGAAACGTGGTTTATCTATCACCCTTAACACCCACATTCCCTTTTGCTTTCAGTTTAAAGGTTGCGTGCAAAACCCGACAAGTTCAGAATACTCCAAATTTTTGTGGACACCGATTACCGATTATTTTAAGTAAACAATATTTATAAATTACAATTAATCAAAACTTAAAAGTTTCTCTTTAATTTTATTTAACATTTGAGTACACTATACTTAAAAGTACTGTTTAACCTAAGTAATGTTTTTAATTTATCCAGACTCGATTATTTTGATGCAAATATACTTAATTTCATAAAAATACTAACTAAAAAAAACTCTTATGCATGACTCATAAGCTAATGAATTGATCATGCTGAAGTTCAGCATACATAAAAAAAAAATACAAATACAACATCAGCTAAAGAATTTAATTTATTCAGCCTTACAATTTTTAAAACCTTGTGAATGTCTCTGAACATGTAAAAACCACATTTCTGAACATTTAAAGTGCATCATGAAATCAGGACATAAGTTTGACTACATATCTAACAGCAATGCATCAAACTGAAAGTGACATTGAAAAGAAATGAAAAAATTAAATAAATTATATAAAAAAATATTTAGGCCCTATATAATATTCAAAAAGGACATCAAGTCTATGCCATCGAAGACTTACAAAAACATCCAGAAATACTATAATTTAGTATAGTAAAAGGCACATCTCAATTTAAGATTTAGATCAACAAGTTATACTATTTAAAGCGCAACTATGAAAAACTGAGGTAGATTTGGAGGGCAAAACAATATACAAAATGTAAACTTTCATTCAAATACTTGAAACAACATAAACAACAAACCAGTTATTATACTCGGCATCACAAACATGCATGTGCCTACATACAAGCCTTAACATGGCCTACACATTATTTAACAGGTCATTTTTGAGACTGAGTAGGCAGGGCTTCAGTGGTTTGCCATCATCAAGACCCATCAGTACTTTCTGGATGAAGCTAAAAGTAAGAGAGAGTTTCTTGGGGTAGTCCAAATGCAATGCATAGATCAACCCAAATAGCAATACAAATGCATCGGCAAACCTGGGGATATCACTCATCAGAACATCATCTTCAACCACAATAGCAGTGCTTGCAGGATTGAAATGAACCGGACATGCAGTGCCTCTGTTGACCACCATGACAAGAGCAACGGGACAGTCTATGATGTCTGGTTCACCTGACTCCTCACTCTGGAAGCAGCATAGAGGTTTAAGTTTAACTTAGTACATCAAAAGTAGACAATAGCATTTATATTGAAGAAGAGTACTGCACGTCACTGCTCAACAGGCAATTATATAGGTAGGTATTTCACAAGTGAATATTCTTACAATGTATATAAGATTTAAATGCTAGATACAGTACCTGCCAAAAGTTTGAAACATTTGAATGCTTTTGAAAGAAGTTTATTTTGCTCACAAAGGCTGCACTTATTTAATCCAAATACAATTAAAAAAAGTAATATTATATACAAAAATATTTCATTATATATCATTTTACTATGTGACTGCTTTAAAGTGCAAATTATTCCTGTGATGCGAAGCTGAATTTTCAGCAGTCATTACTCCAGTCTTCAGTGTCACATGATCCTTCAGAAATCATTCTAATATGAAGATTGATGCCCAAGAAACATTTATCATTGCTGAAAACAGTCGTGCTTCTTTAATTCGTGAAACGGGATTACTTTTTTCTGGCATTCTTTATAACGTTATACGACAGCATATATTTTATGTATTAAGTGTTTATTAAATTGATTAAAAATAGAATATTGTAACATTGTAAATGTCTTCAATGTCACTTTTGATCAATTTTAACCCTCACCCATTTTCAACACTGATAATCCTTCTTAATCTTTCTTATAGGGATAGTTCACCAAACATCTCACACTTAAGTTGTTCTAAATCTGTATGAGTTTCTTTGTTCTCCTGAACACAAAATATATGTTGAAGAAGGTTGGTAACATTTTATGGGTCCCCATTGACTTCTTCAATAGTATTTTATTTTTCATAATATGGAAGTCAATGGGGAACCAACAACTGTTTGGTTCTTCAAAACTCTTCAAAATATCTTTGGGTTGGTGGTATCACACCATACAAGAAACGCTCACACGGTTTAGATCAAGTGAGTTGAGTAAATGATGTGACATGCTGAAATTTCAGCTTTGTCATCACAGGAATAAAGTACATTATAAAAACTCTCAAATCGATTTTTTTTACTTTATTTTTGATTATTTAAATGCAGCCTTGTTGAGCCTAAGAGACTTTTTTCAAAAACATTAATACATTTTGAAATAAAAATTAATTGTAAGGTTTTCAAACTTTTAATTGGTACTGTGTAGGTAAGTGGCAGCTGGGGTCTATTACATAATTACCAGAGCATTGCTAGAGTTTATAATAATAATAATAATAAACAATTAACAAAGACGAACGATCTTGGATTTTAGCAGCCTGATACTAGCAGATATGTGTATGAACTGAATACTTACATTCCACGTCTTAAAGAACTGTGGGTCTTCCTCACGTAAGTATACTGGGATTGCACGAAGGACTAAAGTGCGCTTTATGTTGGCATCATGAAAATCCTTCAAAAACAAGTGAAAATTAGGCCAAGTAAGCAAGCCAACTTTATTTTATTTTTTAATACAATGAAGAAAGAGACTGTTGTAGTTACTGCTGACACAGTTTTACACAGCAGTCCATAGCAGAACCTTATTTGGAACAAGTTAACCTTTAACTTGCCTGGACATCAAAACACGTGGATGCAGCAGCATCTCGGCTACTTTGACGGATGTAGTGGCTGCCTGCTGTCTGAATAATGCAGAGTCTGTGGTGTGTGACGGACGAGCTCAGATAGAATGGTTCCGTAGTTGACTTGTAATGCGTTGGAACTCAGCACCAAAAACTAGAAAGAAAACCTAGAAAACCAAAAGTTATATACAAAAGTGTATAATAACCAATAATGAATTTAGAAAAAATAAAGATGAGTCTGTGTTTTACCTGTGCTTCAATCTGAAGGGCCGGCCATTTCTCTAAGAAGGTCTTCACCAATGGGTTTTCCAGAACAATCTCTTGTCGAAGAAGGGCAAAGGTCTTCTGCATAAGATTTTCTATCAACAATAGGTTTTTCTCTCTCTTCTCAACTTCAGAAATAATCTGAACTCTCATTTCTTCCAGACTATCCTGGTTTTCTCCTCTGGGGAAGTCTGGAAGGTAGTTAACTTCAGCCCGTCTGGCTCTTTTTATGTTTGAGTGGGGGTGTTCATTTTCAGGGTTGTTTTTGCTCCTCTTGCCTGTGTTGACAGACACCTCCACACATCCAGATCTGGCCAGCTTTGTACGAAAATTACCCATTTTAAATTTGAGACTCGTCTTCCACCCGTACCATCCACTCACACTTCCCGGCTCCTTAAGACATGGATGAGTTGTAACGAGAGCCTCTGCTGCCATTCCTATGTCCCTGTCACTGGGGTATGGTTTGAATTTGTGCATCACTTCATGCTTTTGAGCCCTGGTTAATTTCAGCATCGTTCCAGATGTCTCAAAGGCCAGACATCTTCAAGGATATGCTCCACTTCATAGGAAAACGTAGGCACAGGGAATATATCAGGCCAGGTCGTCTGATGCTGGCTTACAGGCCCATGAGGGAGGATGTCCGTATTAGAACTGGTATTAGAGTAGGTATCAGATTCTGATCTGACAACTTTCAATGTGCCTTTCTCAGGTAAGTCTTGAACATCAACTAGACAGCAAAGCTCTCCGTCAAAGTCAGGATCCTCATATTGCAGTGTAAACTCAAAGTCCAGTCTTGGCTTGACTTGACTTTCTCTCGCAGCATGTTGATTAGCTCTTCCACTGATTTTGGCCGCTCTGTCAGAGTTACCTTCACGGCAACATCTGAGGCAATGTAAACACGCAGCAGGAATTTCTGGGGTTCTGCTGTCATCTGGAAGACAATACATTTGTTTCAGATTTAGCTGAGGGGACAGTTTACCCAAAAAAAGCAAAATCTGCTCTCATTCACTCCGTCATGTTGTACCAATCCAATAAGAGGTTAGTTTCTTTAAAACACAAATTATGGCATTTTAAAACTTTGTCACTACACAAAGCCAATTCAACCAAAATTTTTCAAGATCCAAAAAAAAAATTATAGTATTTTCAGTCAGTCAGATTTCATTATTTAACTGAATATAATATCTTGTTAACTTCCCGTCGGTGTAGCGTTAATCGTTGACATTAACTTACTGCTAGCCATTCACGTGCATGCAGAAAAAAAATCACATTTAACTGTTACCATATCAGGGCGCTTACCATAAACAATAGCAACACACTTTCAAAGCGTAAAAATGCAGTTAACTGAAAAGAGTTCCCAGCTAACTTTAACATTATTGCCCTGCTTGCTTGACGTTAACATAACACTAAGCAGTGACGCTAAAATAGCATTCAAAAAGAGCGCACTAGCCGACCGCCGCGCTTCACGATGCTTCATAAAAACAGCCTATCCAAAAGATTCAACATTTTCTTCGTTATATATTATTGAAAGATAACAAAAAACATCCTAGAAAACTTTCACAAATTCTTTCGATTACTTACAAGTTGCTCCATGCGTTGACTCCCGCCGCTCTCGAGCGTCCGCCATGTTGAATGGATTCCTCCAACGTCTATCAGAGCAACGTCACAACGACGTGACGTAGAGACGTAATTTACGCCGCGCAGTCACTATACTTAAAAATATTCAGTGAAGTAGTGATGTTTACTCAAAAATAATGAGTCCCACAAAAATAAAAATAAACTGCTCCTCCAGAAAATGTTATTGTTTAAAGTAGCATTAACTATTTCACATACTTTAATTGTATTGTACTCAAATTTTCTATGTCAGTAGTACTGTTCGGGTTTACAGTGTGGGGCTGTATAGGCCATAATTATTGAAAAGCCTCTTACAAACACTAAAAACATTGATAAACCTTAGTGAAATCCATTCACATGCATTATTACTGAAAACCTCCTACAAACACTAGTGAAATGAAAAAAAAACCACTGATTAACCTATAGCGAAATTCATTTATACGCATTAAAACATTGATCAACCTTAAATTCATTCATATGCATAATTCAAAAACACGAGTGAAACGAAAAGATCAACCGTAGTGAAAGTCATTCATATGCATAACTGCATTTCTTATCTGAAATAAGTACATTTCAGTAGATGACGCGAGCTGATTTCACTTGAAACGGAAGCTGTGTCAACACTTCCGTTTAATTTGGCGCGTGTCTCACAAACTCTTCAAAAGGCAAGGCCCGAGAAAGTACACGAGACTGGACAGGCAGAGCAGAGAACAAAAGTTTGTTGTTGTGCAGTCATGGAGGAAGATTCTGAAGAATCGATAATGGAGGACAGGTCAGGATTTACGGAGGTATACTCAAGAAAGAAAAACTCAAAACGTAAAAAATCTTCTAAGGACCAGGAAGATAGTGGGGATATGGTGGTAACTACGCAATATACAATTAAAAACAACAACGAAGCAAAACAGGAAAATCCAAGAGATCAAATTGTACAAAATACTGAGGAGAATGGTTTTAAAGTTATGTTGACATTTGAAAAGAGTTCAGGAAAGCATTTGCGTTCAATAGGACTGTCCAAAGCGATCGATAAAATCATTGGAACACTTGTTTTGGCTAAATGTTTAGGACAAGGGAGAGTTCTGATAATAGTGAAAGATGTTGGACAAAAAAACAAACTACTAAAGATGAAAGAAATGAATGGGGAAAAGATCACATCCAAAGAGATTGGAGTAGATAAGGTTGAAAAGGGGGTAATATATGGAATTCCAACATATATAACCACTGATGAAATTCATGGAAATATAAAAGGAGGGAAAATTGTTAATCTGAGAAGACTGTATAAAAACAAGGAAGGACAACGACAGGAAAGTATGAGTATCTTGCTGACATTTGAAGGGAAAATGCCCGAAAAGGTACTAATGGGATATATAAGTTATCCAGTAAGAGTGTATGTCCCAATGCCATTAAGATGTTTTAAATGTCAACGAATTGGACATGTGGCTGCAGTGTGTAGGGGGAAAGTAAGATGTGCAAAATGTGGAGGAGAACACGAATATGACAAATGTAAAGAGGTGAATGGACTAAAATGCTGTAACTGCGGTGGTCCTCATAGTGCAGCATATGGGGGATGTGAGGTACAAATTAAAGCAAGAGAAGTTCAAAAATATAAGGTGGAGAATAAAGTCACTTATGCTGAAGCAGTGAAGGTCTGTGGAAGTAAGGAGGACAGGAGGGAAGAGGTAAGGGACCAAATCACACAAGATTCAAGGAACATCGAAAAGGGGAAAACAAAGGAGCCTGAATGTAAACATCAGTGTGCTATAAAAGAAAATGCACTAATAATGACAAAAGAGAACTTTCTAGCCTTTATTGTAAAGGTAATTAATGTAACTGCTATGCTGCCAAGTAGATCAGTCAAGATAAAAACAATTCTAGAAGTTGCAACAGAGTTTCTAGGGATCTCTGGGATCTCAGTAAACATGATTCATGAGATTCTTACTCAATCAGCAACAGTAGAAGCTTCCCAGGTTTCTGAGTAGCTTAATGGTGATAAGCGTAATACAATGGAATGCAAGGAGACTTGGTCAAATGGTCAAGAATTCAAAAAATTTGTATTAGATTTAGAATGTATGCCAAATGTTATTTGTGTACAAGAGTCATGGCTCAAGCCAAATTTGCAGTTTGTATTACCAGAATATAAGTCTATTCGGAAGGATAGAGTGGGGAAACAAGGGGGAGGGGTTGTAACATTTATAAAAGAAGGAACTATATATAGGGAATTAAACGAGGTTAAGGATATTGAATGTGTTGTGGTTTAAGTACATTTTAGAGAAGAATCAATTGTGGTATATAATTTTTATAACCCATGTAAGAAGATTTCAATAAACTTGTTTGAAAAAATATTGAAAAAAAGAAATAGGAATTATGGGTGGTGATTTTAATGCTAATATTGGTTATGGGGGAGTAAAATCTAGATCTCAAGGGGAAGTAATAGAGCAATTTATGGATGATAGAGGATTAGTATGCTTAAACACAGGAGAAGGTACTAGGTTTAATATAACGGAGAATACGGTATCAAGTATAGATTTAACATTAATATCAAATGGAATGGCTGAAATATGTGATTGGAAAGTAAGTAGTGAGAATACAGTTGGAAGTGATCATTTTCCAATTGTATGTAAAATAAATGTAAATAGTAGTAATACAGGGTGTTTTTTGCAAAGAAAATGGATGTATGAGAAAGCAGATTGGAATTAATTTAGCAAGTATTGTGAAACATATAAGGATAAAGTAGTAGAAGATTCAGTAGTGGTGGGTGGGTGTGGGGAAACATTTTGCAGCTTTATTACGAATTTAATAATGGAAGCTGCAACAAAATATATACCACAAAGAAATGCAGGACAGAAAAATAAAAATATTCCATGGTGGAAAGAAGAGTGCAGTAAAGCAATAAAAGAAAGAAATAAGGCATTTAAACAACTTAGGAAAAATATAAATATAAGTAATTTGGTGAAATACAAGAAAGCAAGAGCTAACACAAGAAGAATAATTAAGAATGCCAAGAGAGAAGGTTTTGAGAGAATTTTGTTCTACCATTGGAAAAGATACTCCTATAGATAAAATATGGAACATGTTAAGAAATATGAGTGGGAAAGGGAAAAAGTCAACTCAAATGCCAATTTTAACTGAAGAGGATACAGTGGCAGTAACGGATATAAATAAAGCAAACATATTGGGTAAGGTTTTAGAAAAAGCGCATAGAATAGAATTGGGAGAAGAATATGAATTAAGAAGAAGAAATATTTTAGACAAAAATCCAGATATAATGAAGAAGAGAAATAGTAATAATAGTTGTATGGATTCAGAGTTTACTATCACAGAACTGAAAACAGAACTACAAAAATGTGCCAATACTGCTCCTGGGTGTGACAAGGTAATTTATATAATGATAAAGCATCTGTCAGATAGTGTATTATTAATTATACTTAAGTTATATAATAAAATATGGGTAGAAGGAATACTTCCAAAGATATGGAATCAAGCTGTAGTAATACCTATTGTAAAACCAGGTAAAAATCCAACAAACCCAGGAAGTTATCGACCAATTGCTTTAACTTCAAACTTATGTAAACTAATGGAAAAGATTATAGTTCACAGATTATCTTATGAGTTAGAAAAGAAAGGTAAATTATGTAAATATCAGTGTGGGTTTAGAGGTAAAAGATCAACTATGGATTCATTAATAAAAGTCAGTAACGAAATAGAGAAGGCAATAAAAATGAAAGAAATTATGGTAGTAGTATATTTTGATATAGAAAAAGCATACGACACAATATGGAGAGAAGGGTTGTTAATTAAAGCAACAAGGATAGGAATAGATGGTAAAATGTATAATTGGTTATCTCAGTTTTTATTTGAACGAACATTTATAGTACAAGTAGGAGCGTATCAGTTTTTAAGGCAGAAAATGGTATTCCACAAGGGAGTGTAACAAGTCCAATTCTTTTTAACATTATGATTAATTATATTTTTGACAATTTAGGATATGGTGTGGAATGCGCGTTATATGCTGATGATGGTGCTATTTGGAAGAGAGGTCGAAATGTACCCCAAGTGATTTCAAGTATGCAAACAGCTATTTACTAAGGTGGAAAAATGGAGTATAGAATGGAGTTTTAAAATGTCAACAAATAAATCATGTTATATGGTGGTCAGTAGGAAAAAATGAGTTTCTAAAGATATTGAACTACTATTGTATGGAAAACCTTTAGAGCAAGTAAAGGTTGTTAAGTATCTAGGAATTTGGTTAGATGCGAGATATACCTGGAAAAAGCATGTTGAGGAAATAGATAAAAAATGCAGGAGGATTTTAAATGTGATGAGGGTAATAGCTGGAAAAGAATGGGGTGCTGAAAAAGAATCAATGTTAACAATATATCAAGCTTTGATAAGATCTATAATAGATTACGGATGCATGATTTATTGTTCAGCATCAGAAACATTATTAAAGAGTCTAGATAGGATACAGTATAGAGCTCTTAGAATATGCTTAGGAGCAACTAAAACAACACCAATCAATGCGTTATTAGTAGAGGCAAATGAAATGCCATTGAGCTTGAGGAGAGTTCAATTGTCTTTGGTATATTGGTTGTCTTTAAAGAGTTATTCTGGAAAACATATAGCTAAAGATATTTTAAATAATTGCTGGGAATACTCAAATAACAAAGGGAGAGGATATGGATGGAATATAAATCAGTTAGCAGAGAAATATCAGATAACAAATATAGAATGTAGTGTGTCACCTGTATGGGGAGATGTACCAACGTGGATAATTCCTGATGTTAAAATTGATCTAGAGATACTGGATAAGAAAAGAGAATGGCAGGAAATGGGTAGTATTAAGTATAATGTAAATAAGTATATTCAGGAAATATTTTATGCAAGTATGCACATTTATACTGATGGATCTAAAGACCCCAAAACAGGGTTTACAGGAGTAGGAGTATATATTCCAGATTTTAAAATATCCATAACTAAAAGATTAACATCTAAATTGTCAATATATACTGTTGAAATGGTTGCTATCGTAATAGGACTAACATGGGTAGAGGAAGTATGACCAGACAGAGTAGTGGTATGCTCTTACTCTGCTTCTGTTTTAACATCATTGATTACTCGGCAATCTTCTAGAGAAGATTTGTTGTGTGAAATATTTACATTATTATGGCGTATACAAAGAAAAGGTGTGGTAGTTGGATTCTGCTGGGTGCCAGCACATGCAGGAATAGCTGGTAATGAATCTGCTGATGAAATAGCAAAAAAATGCTTTAAATATAATGGATTTTAATGTTCCTTTAAGTAAATGTGAAATTAAAACTATCATTAAGGAAAATATTATTAAAGAATGGCAGGACATATGGAATACAGGTAATAAGGGAAGGCATTTATATAATATTTAAAAAATGGTTAATACTAAAAGAAGTGTAAGTGGTAGAAATAGAAAAGAAGAGGTTATTATAACCAGGATGAGACTTGGACACTCGGGATTGAACGCTTCACTGTTCATAACTGGAATACATGAGACTGGGCTGTGTGGGAATTGTGGGGAGAAAGAAACAGTGGAGCATGTAATATATAACTGTACAAGGTATGATGAAGAAAGAAAGGAATTAATATCATATTTAAACAAAAAAGGTAAATAAGGATTTGAATACTTATTAGGCTATGAGTTTAACAGAGACAGAGAAGGATACAGGATATTAATAAAAAATACATATATACTACTGGGTCAAGTGAAAGGATTTAAATATAGAATGCAGATGCTCTATTATATTCTGGATCTTTAGGAGACCACGGATTTAGTCTGGAGGAGCTGAACACGCAGCGCCAGGTGGAGCCTCGGGAGAAGGAATGGGATGGAGCATCGAATAATTATTAAAGTAGGAATATTTGTGTATATACGGGTGTAAGAACAGGAAAAGCAAAAACAAGGAATAAATTGATAAATAAACCATGACTGCATAACAGCAAAAGTAGGTGGCGATACGCACCAGGATGGAACACGCCACAAAACGGAAAAGAAGAAGAAGAAGAAGAAAATCTTGAAAAGCTGTCTGAAAGCATTCGTGATATAAAACCACCTGTTACCGTCGTAAGTGGGACAAAACAGCGCGCTGTTACAGTGGCTCGCGCCGCGGTGACCTGTCATCGGCGCACGAACATTTAGAGTTCACCTGTTTTTCCCACAGACTGTATAAAAACAGGCTTTCCCCTAAACATAACAATGATTTGAAAAGACCACTAGACCAGTATTACGTTACTGCATTTATTTTCCTTATTATCATTACTGCATGTAACTAGTAGTGTTGCCTGCTTTGCATAGGCCGGAAAGCTGGAAGGCACTTAATGATTTACAGCAGGCCGTCTCGCGCTCTCAGCTGTAAATCTCTCGCCAAATTGGCAACGCTGCTTGCGATATGAAACCGCCTCAGCTTTCTAATTTTGTAGGTTTTAATACGAAATGTTAACAAAAAATACAGCTTTTGTGCGCTTAATGTGGCGCTTCATTTAAAGCCAGAGCCATTGAAAAACAGAGCTGCGACCCGCTTTGATCTCGCCGGCGGCGCCACACGGTCACGTGGTTCACGGAGCTCTCCAGACAAACCAGCTTTGACAATCCATTTGAATGAATAGACGACAGCTTCACTATACAGGTATTTGCAGCAATTTTTGGTAAACATTAGAGCATATTATGCATTGATTGTTATGTCGATGACATTTACAGTATCATTTTATTCTGCAGTGGAGAGTGATGGAGAGGCAACATTAATATGGTTTTCTTGTATTGAACCCTCAGGTATTGCTTACTTATAATGTGACCATACAGCTTAACTATTTTTCAGTTAAATAAATGTTCTATATTTTAGTTCAATAATATTTATTTAATATTTTAAGGAGATCTTTTGGTACTAAATACCATTTGTGCAATAATTATGGTCCATTAATGACTTAAAACAATTATAGTATATAGTATTTCTATTGCTTGTATTAAAATGAGTGTAGTATTTAAGGTTAAAATAAAGAAAGGGTTTTTAATTCAAATGCAAAGAGGCAAATTAGAGTCATCTTGTGGTCAGAAAAAAAATCACCAATATAGGTACCTGTATGGCGCTTTACTAAATTGTATTAGGATATGAAGGTCGTTACCTGTACGTACTATTTTTAGGTTTTCATTTGAAGACATCTTAGACAGATTAAACGCTAGATTTTTAAATGTGGAATAAAAAAGTTAATAGTTACATCCTTTTTTTTAAATGATATTTAAATACAAGTATACATAATGAATGCAAGCAAATACTGAATTTAACCCCACATTTAAAATGGTGATAAAAAGGCATTCTTTTTATCCCCTTTTATGTACAGTAAATGCATGTGAATTGATATTAATATCAATTGATGTGATAAAAAATCTCACACAAGCTGACTCTAAAAGTTGGCAACCCTGCTTACAATAGTCCTATTATGAAGTAAAAATGTTTTATGGATTCAATCATCAAGGCATTAGGGACATTTTACATTTAAATATATTTGTGTAACTGTAGCACATACTGAAAAAAAATGAGTAAAATGTAGGCCTACTGATAATTTTCTGCCAGGACATTATCCATTAATTTTCCATTGTGGAAATACGGAAAATAACCATGTTTTACTAAAGAGTAGTAGGCCCTAACAGGGTTTTTGGCAGATTGTAATTTGCTTAACCACAGTTTTACTACAAATATGGTTAAGGTTAGTGTACCCATGGTTCATTTTCATAAGTTTATGAGGATATAAACTCCACTGAATGAGGATGCATGTTGTAAACAATTTGCCCAATTAGAGTATACCATTTCAAACTGAATTTGGGTGGATGAGGAAAAATATCTGAGATGCTTTCACACTTCAATAAAAAGATAAAGTAACAAAAATATAAGAATAAGAACATTTCAGATGTTCTTGTAATTTTGTAGTTTTATGACTATACTTGTCTATAGGCTACTATGTTCAAGATAGTAATAATGAGGAATGAGTATGCATGTTTGACAGGTAGGTCTACAGTTTTTTTTTAGCAAGCCATCGCCAGTGGTTCTCACCCAAGGAGCATCAGAAAACTTCAGAGGAAGCCTCAAGATGATATTTAAAATAAGAAGCATTAAAATAACTAATTAATCAAGACATTTACTATTTTAATTTTTCCTTTTAAGAACCAGGGTTCCCATTCTCTTGAAAACTAGTCTAGATATATGAGGTAACATGATTTTAAATGTGTGATTTCTAAATATGGAAAAGTTGTGTAAATTAATAAGGTCATGGCATTAGACTATTATAATGATTATATGACTCTTTTTTTTTTTTTTTTTTTTTTTTTTTTTTTTTTTTTTTATTGCATATGAACATATATAACAGTAAGAGAAATACAACTTTGCATATAAATGCCATCAGTACACAAGATAACAAGTAAAATAAAAAAGAATGAATATATGACTCTCTTCTGAATACACGCCACAAAATAAAGAAAAACTTAATTTGATGAACATTTTGGGGAATGAATCAGGGGATAAAAACTTTACATTTTTAATGCGTTATTTAAAGGACACGGGATTTATAAAATAGAATTTAGTGAAGAGTACGGTCCTGATCCACACTCCTAATCAGTAGGTGGCGGTAATGCACCCAAAAGTTGTATGCCATCCGCCATTAAACACCAAGAAGAAGAAGAAAAAGAATACACGCCACAGGGTGACTGTTCTGAGATCAGTGGTCTCGAGGCGGGCGCGTGAGCTTTACGCGCGCGGTGCACGCTGGGAAGCCCTTTCTCTACGAGGCCATCTTGGTGTGATCAGGAGGTGAGAGCGGCTCTGTCGGAAACTGTTCAAATACTCGTTTTAAGACCTCTGTCGAGGATACAAACGCGTAGTTTTGAAAGTGTATGTCTTGATTTGTCGCTCTTCTGTGTTCAGGTTGGCCAGATCGGACTAATCAGGAAAAATGGTGGCCGCAAAGAAAGCGGTGAGTGCAGCGCGATGCTGCGCAGGAGTCTGTCACGTGGAAGCTCCGCTACAGGCCCAACACGGTTTCATCCACAAATACTGATATACAAGATTAAAGTTACGCAGTGGAAGTGTTAATAAGCGTTATATGGTTCAAATGTTCGTCTCTTCGGTGACGGGCTGTTGGGTGGGCTAAATGTGAGTTAGTGCAGGAGTGCAGCTGCTTGACAGGATGCTTCTAGTAACTTACAGAGGATTTGTTTTGTATTGTATATACCATTATTAATATTTAATATAAGTGTCTCCACAACGTGACGCGTCTTCATAAGACGAACGCTTATTATGTAAATTAGAGATAAATCACGATGTCCCAATGTGCAGTGAATGTAGTACGGGTGCAACACTTGTAAAATGGCATTGAGATATAGTATTGTAGTTGTCTGTGAAGCAGACGTGATATGCTCACATTATGTATACACTGTTTATAAGTTCATTGACTTGATCTTCATAGTGTGAATGGGATGCGACTTTTGAATTGCTTTGGAAATTTAACTTATTTGTGACTTATTATATTAATGTGCTAGACTTAATGCACATATTAGTCTAGTGCACAAGATTAATATACAGGATTCACACCCCTGTCAAAGAAATGACTGATAATAGTCTGATGTAAAATATACTTGGCATGTTAGTCACTGTATACTGTTTATTTATTTTTTACATTCTGTGCTGTAGGTGTATTCATGGTTTTATCTTCATCTTTACAGAAAAAGTCCCTGGAGTCCATTAACTCCAGACTGCAGCTTGTGATGAAGAGCGGTAAATACGTTCTCGGATACAAGCAGTCTCAGAAAATGATTCGCCAAGGAAAAGCCAAGCTGGTAATCCTGGCCAACAACTGTCCCGCTCTGAGGTGTGTGCTCTGTCAATCCACTGTCGTTATGCAAATAATCTGTGGTGTCTATCAATACAGTTATATAAGGGTTGAGGATGTTTTAATGATTCATGTTTTTTTTTTTTGGTTCTAGGAAATCTGAGATTGAGTACTATGCAATGTTGGCCAAAACCGGAGTCCATCATTACAGTGGAAACAACATTGAGCTCGGCACAGCCTGTGGCAAATACTACAGAGTGTGCACACTGGCCATCATTGACCCTGGTGTGTATTCATGCATCTGTTTCTTTCAGTGGGACAACTGATGTGACTTGGTCTTACACTTTTGATTTATTGTAATTTTCCCTTTTAACTGGTTTAGTATATTATTATACAGTGGGTACGGAAAGTATTCAGACCCCCTTAAATTTTTCACTCTGTTATATTGCAGCCATTTGCTAATCATTTAAGTAAATTTTTTTTCCTCATTAATGTACAAAAAGCACCCCATATTGACAGAAAAACAAAAAATTGTTGACATTTTTGCAGATTTACTAAAAAAGAAAAACTGAAATACCACATATATGGTCCTAAGTATTCAGACCCTTTGCTCACTATTTAGTAAAAGAACCCTTTTGATCTAAACAGCCAGGATCTTTTTGGGAAAGAATGCAACAGTTTTTCCCACCTGGATTTTGGGGATCCTTGCATTCCTCCTTGCAGATCCTCTCCAGTTCTGTCAGTTGGATGGTAAACGTTGGTGGACAGCCATTCTTAGGTCTCTCCAGAGATGCTCAATTGGGTTTAAGTCAGGGCTCTGGTTGGCCATTCAAGAACAGTCACAGAGTTTTTGTGAAGCAACTCCTTCGTTATTTTAGGTGTGTGCTTAGGGTTATTGTCTTGTTGGAAGGTAATCCTTCGGCCCAGTCTGAGTTCCTGAGCACTCTGGAGAAGGTTTTTTCGTCCAGGATATCCCTGTACTTTGCCGCATTCATCTTTCCTTCGATTGCAACCAGTCGTCCTGTCCCTGCAGCTTAAAAACACCCCCACAGCATGATGCTGAGACCACCATGCTTCACTGTTGGGACTGTATTGGACAAGGTGATGAGCAGTGCCTGGTTTTCTCTACACATACTGCTTAGAATTAAGGCCACAAAGTTCTATCTTGGTCTCATCAGACCAGAGAATCTTATTTTCTCACCATCTTGGAGTCCTTCAGGTGTTTGTTAGCAAACTCCATGCGGGCTTTCATGTGTCTTGCACTGATGAGAGGCTTCCGTCGGGCCACTCTGCTATAAAGTCCCGACTGGTGGAGGGCTGCAGTGATTGTTGATTTTCTACAACTTTCTCCCATCTCCCGGTTGCATCTCTGGAGCTCAGCCACAGTGTTCTTTGGGTTCTTCTTTTCCTCTCTCGCCAAGGCTCTTCTCCCCTGATAACTCAGTTTGGCCGGACGGCCAGCTCTAGAAAGAGTTCTGGTCGTCCCAAACGTCTTCCAATTAAGGATTATGGAGGCCACTGTGCTACTAGGAACCTTAAGTGCAGCAGAAATTATTTTTGTAACCTTGGCCAGATCTGTGCCTTGCCACAATTCTGTTTCTGAGCTCTTCAGGCAGTTCCTTTGTCTTCATGATTCTCATTTGCTCTGACATGCTCTTTGAGCTGTAAGGTCTTATATAGACAGTGTGTGGCTTTCCTAATCAAGTCCAATCAGTATAATCAAACACAGCTGAACTAAAATGAAGGTGTAGGACCATCTCAAGGATGATTAGAAGAAATTGACAGCACCTGAGTTAAATATATGATTGTCACAGCAAAGGGTCTGAATACTTAGGACCATGTGATATTTCATTTTTTCTTTTTTAATAAATCTGCAAAAATGTCAACAATTCTGTGTTTTTCTGTCAATATGGGGTGCTGTGTGTACATTAATGAGGAAAAAAAAATTACTTAAATGATTTTAGCGAATGGCTGCAATCAACAAAGAGTGAAAAATTTAAGGGGGTCTGATACTTTCTGTACCCACTGTATGTCAAATTCGATGCAATTTAAAAGGTCTGTATGTTTTGTGATATTTCGAATCCAATGTGGAACTCTAGAGCATGGTAGACATTGTCTGACTGTCGTTTATGTATTCTCAACATTAATATTGTAACATTGTGTCAGGTTAGATGAATTATTCTGTTATTAATGCTTCTCTTGTGTTTGATAGGTGATTCCGACATCATCAGAAGCATGCCAGACCAGCAGCAGCAGCAGGGGGAGAAGTAGAGCCATTTCCACCAGATCTTATTAGAAATAAAATTGGTTGAAACGATCTTTGTGGTTTTTGGTCATTTTTGTCTCCGCTTTTGTTCAGACTTGATGTCTAATGGATAAAAGGCATTTCCCCTTCTCATCTTTTGATCTTTGATCATGTTGAGAAATGGAATATTGTTTAGTCTATGAAACTGTTTCAGTTATTCAAGTTTTTTTTTTTTTTTTTTATTATAAAAAAGATCAACATGACATCTGTTTCTGGAATCCTTGATGTGCTCTTGGGAAATGTTTATTTTTCCCAATTTCTTAAAAGCATGAACAAAGTCCAATATTTTCTTTATATTAGTAAAAATGACTATTTGTGCTGTGAATTCAACTTGAGCCACGGCAATGGGATGAATCTAAAGCTACACATTCACAACTTCAATATGTATTACAAGTTTGCCACTAGAGGGTGCAATATGTAACGCATTTTTTTTTCTTAGTTTTGCAGTTAAAACATTTGATCAGTACAGGGTGAATTACAAGTAGAATACAATGTTAACTTTTGGTTTGAAAATTTCTGTAGCCCAGTCCTAAATTATAAATTGTTGATACAGAATTGTGTTATGCAGTCTTAAACGAAAGGCTGGTCATCCATTGAATTTAACTGAAATATTTGTTGTATAACTTCATTTTAAATTGCTACCAATTATATTTTGCTCATGTAGTTTTTCCTCTTTTTAAATGGCATATGCCAGTTTGAACAAATATTTAATATATAAAATTAGAAGAGGTTGACTTGATGTCATTGCAGTGGCAATGTGCCAGTGTCAGCAATAAATAGGCACAGTTTGTGTAAACCAGGCACATTAATACTCTAAACAAGGCAAACGTGCAAAATGAGACCATGTGTGTGTTTTTTTTTGTATTATATTTATAAACCTTATTTCAAAATTGCTCACATACTCCCCAGTGATTTACTGCAGCCCTTGAGATGAGGCTGAGGCATTAGAAACATGCTGGACTTAAGCACATGACATTCTTTTTTTTCCCCCTAAGGATTTTCAGCCCCCCCCAAAAAAACTGACAGGCCTAAAGCGCTTGAGCAGAGAAAACATCAAATGCTCTCTCCACTGAAGTGATTGCCCTAGTTTCCTCAGTCACGTGTAGTCGGTTTTGAAGTCTAATTCTTAAGTACCAACACACAGATAAATATAATCAGCCTCAACTGAGCATGTTCAGTGAGCTTGCAAAATTAAAGGATAAATAGGGAACTGGAGTGATGTGCATGAGATCGCAACAGTGCTTCAGTAAGGAGCTTCAGCCTCAGGCTGTGTTTTTAGTTTTATATACTGAAGCATCACTGGACAGCATCCTTGGACCATTAAAAATAGGTCAGTGGATGGAGTGCATAATATATTTCAGTTTCTTGTAACCAAAGTAATTGGTAAAAACCCTGACACAGTTCTGCTGAGGCAGGACTGATAGTAGGTGAATCCGTCTCCTCTGGTCAAGCAAAGGTAATGCCACGCTTTAATTGTGAAGTCAATCCACTCTGATCTATCCCAGATCTCCATGGGCTTCCACAGACATCAGGCAAAAGACAGCCATAACTGGAATATTTTATTGTTTTGAAATAAGACATAAGCCAGTGTCAACCCAATACAGGATGTGTAACAAGACAAAGACAAACTTTCACAGGCATTCTACCTACTGACAGACATTGTTCTGGGTTTCTGAGAATTCATATTGTGATATCCATTGATAATTACTTCATTTTTATGAGAAATATTGTGAGAATATTATAATACAAATTACAGGTCACAATACCAAAAGTAATATTCCAATCACACAGAATCTTTTTAAATTGTGTTTCATGATAAAACATTGCTTATATGAAGCTAATTCGGAGATGCTCAACTGAGGATGAAAGTCTACGCACAGAACAATGAAAGAAAATTCCTACATCTATCAATCTCTAATACTTCCATTAATGCTTCTATATCTAATGTTACCATGATGAATAAACGTAAGTATATAGTCATTTTCAGCTATGGATACATGTTACAAAATACCCTTGCATAGCCACTGTATATAAAAATTAAAAATGTTCCCAATAACATAAGCTACTTTGAGCTAGTAGGTGACTGGGGGAAATGGCATGTCATCTTAACTCGGCTACATGCTAATCTACTGTCGGGGTCACATCGTTTACTTTTCATTTGTCACAATTACTGATCAACACACCATTCATCACAGACAATAACATGAATGAATAATATTCATATGTGCAAAAACATTGCAGTCTGCAGCCACAGATTGTAACCTAGTGATAATGACAGAAAAGCTACACTACTTCTCTAAACAGGAGCGTGTAACTTCACCAAATGACAAAAATTATTTCCTAACACCCATAATTCTCATTTATTCACTGAGCACTGTCTGGTTCAATGCAAGTCAAGATAAGTCGACAGCATTTGTGGCATAATGTCGATTACCACAAAAATGGTCTGGTCCTTTTTTCGTTAAAAAAAAAAAAAAAAGAAGCAAACATTAAAGGTAGGTTAGGCACCTACAATGGAAGTGAATGGGGCCATTTTTTTAAAGGGTTTTAGGTGTGAAGCTTCTAATTTCATAAAAGCACTTACTTTAATATTTCTCTTTAAATCGGTGTATTATTTGAGCTGTAAAGCTGTTCAAAGGTTAGTTCACCCGAAAATGAAAATTCTGTCATCATTTACTCAGCCTAATGTCGTTCCAAACCCTTAAAACCTTCGTTCATCTTCAGAACACAAATTAAGATATTTTTGATGAAATCCGAGAGCTTTCTGACCCTGTATAGACAGCAACGCAACTGACACATTCAAGGCCCAGGAAGGTAGTAAGGACATTGTTAAAATAGTCCATGTGACATCAGTGGTTCAACCTTAATTTTACGAAGCTACGAGAATAGTTTTTGTGTGCAAAGAACTTGAACTTGGTAGTTAATGACAGGATTTCCATTTTTGGGTGAACTATCCCATGAATCTATTTTAATAATCAATTTAGGGGTTAAATTGTAAAATGGGATATAACGTAACATAGAAAAAGCTTGTGATTTTTTTTACACTGAAATCATGTTAACACACACCGTGTAACTTTAACAGATTGGCCCAATTCAATTCCATTCTAAGTACCTCAACTATATATAAAGATGCATTTACATTACCAACAGTTCAGGAAAATGTTGAGACAAAAAAGGTCCATTGTGTATCGTCAATAGCGTAGTGATGTCTGAAGCACAGCTCACACAGAAGTCAATTTTCAAAGCAAGCAGCTTTTGTTCGTCAACGTGGAGAATCTGCGTGCAAGATTTAGTGTAAAATCTTTCACCATCAAACTACATTCCTAATCGCATGGATTCCTAGTGAAACAATGGTAAATGTGACGGCACCTTAAGCAAAAATTTTTTATTTTTTTTTTTTTTAAAGTAAACAAGCGACAAGTCCTTTAATTTGAAGTCAGATCCCCCATGATACATGAATCTTTAAAATGTTTCAAATCTACTTGATTTCAAATCTAAACCAGAGCTTCACAAATATTAAGTGTATACAGCTTTATAACTGTTCACAAGCAGCAGGATCGTTCAGTCTTTGCGACATCTAAACCATCTAAAACTAACGATTAGCATTTGATTGATTGAAAGAGAATATTAATCAATGATTGCATCATGTTTTGGGACACTGTGTATAAAGGAAGACTTAAAAGATTTCACTTTGTTAGATAAAATGGTGTAGAATTGCTCGCAATATTTATTTATTTTTTTACAACTAATTTAGTTATATTCTGAATAAAAATTTGTCATTTTTATTTCGTACAGTACAACGAAATTAAAGTGAAAATGCCGGCTTCTTACATTCAGTATAT
The DNA here is from genome assembly GCA_018155175.1 of Sinocyclocheilus anophthalmus. Lineage (NCBI taxonomy): Eukaryota > Metazoa > Chordata > Actinopteri > Cypriniformes > Cyprinidae > Sinocyclocheilus > Sinocyclocheilus anophthalmus. Next base: position 87,993 of record JADLZN010011139.1, on the reverse strand, counting down.
TTCTAGGTAATTCCCATTTTAAAAACGCTCTTACATAACTCCCGTGTTTATCATGCACGCCACATTCAAATCTCAGGTATATCAGTAGACAACAACACTACTGAGTAGTTCACAGTATTAAAAAGGCCAGGGCCGCACATAATCGCCGAAAGTGCAAATCAGATTGGAGCTGACACAGCGTTGGGTTGCCAGGACAGCTGGGCAGCCTCGTCGAGGGAAGGGCGTCTCAAAGTCATACTGCTGCCTCCAGAGAGGAGAGGAGGGGAGAGAGGAGACTTACGTCACACAGCGACACACAGGAGACCAGGGCTATTGTGACGGAGATTGTTTCTTTGGAGAAGGTTTGGGAGGAGCGTAGTAAGAGAGCGGTGTGATTCTCAAGCTGAAACGTACTGAGGAGGGGGATCCTTCGGTGGAATGGCGATGGCCTCCTCGTAGGGTGGAAGTAGTACCTGAAAATAAAGCAGTAATATATTAGTAAATGCTTTATGTATACAATAATTAGAGAATAGTTTGAGCTGTAGCCATTAGCACACATGCTGTTTGTCATGAATATTAGCTTATACTATAAACTGCCAATTAGATTTCAAACTAGTATGAAACAGAACAATTTAACTAAAATAAGTACAAAGTGGCCCTGAACCAAAACAATGGACCAAATTAATAAAACATGGCCAGGAATTAATAAGTTGTGTGAACAAATTCTTAATTCGTGGTCACAAGATCTATTTTTTCTTTTATATGTCATGTTCTTGGCTCTGTACATCTGGGTATTTCTTTACATAGCATACATATTTTAGTATCTTGGATATACTAGTATTGTTTTTGTTGGTATTTTGAATAAGATTTTATTTATAGATTTTATATTTTCAGCTTAACTTAAGTTAAAGTTTAAATTTTGTTGTGCTTTTGTAATTTTTATTTATTTATTCAAATATGTCTACATAGTTTTGATTAAGTTTTAGTTTTTAGTACTTCGACTAAAAAGAGAAATGTTGCCTTGGCAACTAGCTAAAATAAAAGTTTAATGTTTTTATATTTTATGTTATATGTTACGATAGTAACCCTGGCAAAGTGTACATAATATATACTGAAGATATAATAAGTGTAGCATGGAAGTATGTTTTGAAAATAGCCATTGATCTATGCTGCTTTAGAGGATGCAGGTTTGAATCCTGCCTGTGCCTTACGGTCTCTATCTGTAAAAAAATACCTTTTGAAAAATACAATTATTGTTGCTTTGCTAGCCACCTATAAACCAAGGCCATGTCAGACATAAAACTAAAGCATTTTTAAGCAACTCTGGGTCAGAGGAAATGCCTTCATCTTAAATTTAAATGCTATCCGTCTCCGCAGAGGGAAGTTCATTCTGCCTATACAGAAAAAACAGCCCAAATCATACTCTGTTATTATGAAAAGGTGAGCTAATTAGTAATATGGTCATGAATGCCCCGAGGGGATCACATTGTCTCCTTGTCAGGATGGCTGGAATGTGGATTTCAAATGAACCAAACAAGTGTGGACAGTTATGTAACTGCCCGCAGCTGAATGGTGAAAAAGCCCCATGCTTCTCAATGGCCTTTTATTTCAGTTCTTTCTGTCTCTTTTTAAAGCATTTGACCACTCATTATACTGGTTGTCCATCTGTGGAATTCATCTGTGGAATGACCCGGGCAATCCAATTAGTCTGATCACCCATCCCCAAAAAACGTTTTTTTTTAATAAATATAAACATACAAATAAAATGCATTCCTTCAAAGCACTCTAAGTCACTTTAGATGAAAGCATCTGTCAAATGCATTAAATGTAACTCTTCATACATGTGAGTTGTCAGTGACTGGAGGGACTGGCGGGTCAACAGAGCAGCAGGACAGACAGACAGAGGCAGTAAAACGGGATTACTTATGGCAGACAGTAGTGGGATTAGAGGCAGTAGAGGAACACAGCACACTGCCCTCTCTAATGCCCTCCATAAACACTGACTCAACAACACAGAGGGCACGAGGAGACCGTCATCATGATCCTGCTGCGATGCACGTCAGAACATCCCCTATAGCTGTGCAGAGATAAACTATGTGAGACTGTTTTTATGACTGAATCACATGCTGGGCCGGGAACCGAACTGGATGATTTGTATCAGCCTTTCAGATAATACTCAATTCACATTTCACTTACTGAACCGTGATTCATTACATTGTCCAGATCATGATAAAAGTTAAAGATATACATTCAGAAAATACTTATTTTGCATTTCAATGTTTATGTATTTGTTGTAATTTAAATGTTACCAAAATAATATATATTTTTAAATTCTGTATTTCGTTTATAAAAATATAAATCTCATATAGCTTTATATGGTATAATAAAGGTAGTATCCTGCATTTGTTGCCTCCTTACATGTACTAAAAGAATCATTAATGGAATCAGTGAGGAACTGGGTGTATTAAATGGAATCAAAATCTGAAACAGAATGATCAAACTCCTTATGATTATTATCCATAATTACACTACCATTCAAAAGTTTGGAGTTGTAAGTTTTTCTGTTTTTAAAAGAAGTCTATTATGCTCACCAAGACTGAATGTATTTGATCAAAAATACAGTACAAACTAATGTTGTGTAATATTATTACAATGTAAAATAGAAAATAGTTATTTTAATATCATTTAAAATGTAATTTATTCCTGTGTTGGCAAAACTGAATTTTTAGCAGCTTTGCTATGCAGCTTTTACTCCAGTCTTTTATTTTTTTTTACTATTGAATACAGTTGTGCTGCTTAATATTTTTCTGGAAACTATGATACATGTTTCCAGATTATTGATGAATAGAAACCTCAAAAGAACAGCATTTAGTTGAAATAGTCTATGTGTGTCCATTATGGAGACATCTGCAAATATGAGTGTAAAGAAACAAGACTCCGCTAAACAGTTTATGTTCATATAAACCTCTGACTTACTGTAGTGTCATTTGTGGTGACATAAACCAGGACCTCTGTAGTGCTTCTTCCACTGACGTATCTGTAGCAGTTCCACACACAGGCAATAAGGTAAGCCTAAAGAGACAAAGAGAAAGAACAGCCGCTGATGCTAAATAAAACACCGCCATAAATCATGTGCATATGGCTTAAGCAATAAAAATAATGAGCCACAGATACAGTGCCTTGTCTACACTATTTAATTTCCAGATGGTAAAAAATTATAACAAGAACATATGGGACAAATAACATAAACATGATTTTTTCCATTTAAAATCCACTTTTTGTTTAAAATACACACAGCGACACTATGAGCTAAGGTTGTGCTATAACTGGTCACCTTTCTTTTTTATTCTTCATTTTTAATAATAATCTTTTATCTTTTTGCATTTATGCTAGAGAAGTAGTTCACCCAAAACTGCAAAATTAACCCAATGCTGACAAACCTAAAAACTATCAACCAAATATCTGCTTTTAAGGTTCAAGAAATTAATCCTTTAGTAAAATGTACAGTCTAAACTGTTTTTTCAACACATTTGCCACTAAATTCAATGATGATGTTCATTCTCAGAGGCATTCAGTTTGATTTAGACAGATCACACAATGCAACAAACAACCTATTAGACTGTCATGCATACAACAGCATGGTAGGCAAGCAGAGGTTAATTTTAGCACACTGTGTTTATCCCAGCAGAGTAATCTGCCTCTCTCTAATGTGTGCAGGCTGTCATAAAGCAATTTGTATCACATCTGAAGTCTACTGGAAGAGTCAGGCTTCTAGAAGGACAACACAGTGTTTGTCTGAAGCAGTCATATTCACAGTCATCCTGCAGGCTACTGTGTGTGCATCACATCTAGCTATAGTCAACCAAAAATGATCTGGCAGATCACAATAAAGGGAAAGCAGTACAGTTGTTTCTCTTTACCTTAAAGGCTAAGATGCATCCAACAAAGAGAAGCACTGCTAATACTAGGCACATGTTATTTGTGGACATCAAGTCTTCTTTGTATGGAAAGGTCCCAGGCTGTTAAAACAAAGACACATGGAGTCAGAATGATAGAATGATACTCAAAGTTTGACATTTTAAGAGTCAGATCAGATACTTACCAACTGCTGAAGATAGTCCTGTATGGTGTTGGGGTAAACAACAACACTTATTGCTACCAGCGTGTTAAGAGCAAAGTCAAAGATCTGGTAACAGAAGAAAGGAATGATCCACGCAGCATGTTGCTGAAAGAAAAGAAAGAAATAATTTTACTACACAGCACAAACGGATGAATTAAGCATTTCATTTGATTAATTTAGTCTTGATTTTATTAATTGAGTCTTATTTGATGAGTTTCAATCATCTTTCAATCCCAAATGGAAGTTCTGTTTTATTAACTCACCCTTGTGTTTAAGTTCAATGCCAGAAAGAAAGTCTCATGGGTTTGGAACAACATGATGGTGAGTAAATAATGGCAGAACCTTCCTTTTTAGGTGAATAATCCATTTAATAAGCAAGTTGTCAAACCTTATATGCACCGTAGGTTGCCATTCCACAAATCAAAATCATCAGCAATGAGATTGCAGCAGCGATACACATGTCTGTAGAGGAAACACACAACATCAGATCTGCACAAGCAATATTGAGTCTAACGGCCAAAATGTACCATCTAGGACTGGGTGGGTCTAAATATCAATTATAAAAATCCCAAGATTTATCTTTTAATATGACAAGAATTTCACTAAATGTAATTTTGCCTGGCATCCACCTAATTTCACTTCGAATTCACGTCGAGATTCTGCTGAGCTCACTACAAAAACTCAAATAATGCTTGGAATTAATGTTTTTATTTTTAACATCAGCTGTTTTAATAGTGTTGATGTTAAAAATAAATGTGTTAAAAATGCAAAGTCAAGAGCGTTCCTTGTAAAGTTCATAGAGAATTTCTTGAAGGCTATATTTCTACAAATTAACTGTAATAACTGAAATGTAGACAGGGCCAGATAAATCTAATAAGATTCAAATCATATTCACCTGAATGAGGAATTTATTAGAAATTGTACTGAATCAAATTAAGACTGTTAATCAGAATTCAAACAAATCCGAACATCAGTGTCAATAGTCAGAACTATCAACAAACCGGAAAATATATCGGTCTAAAATTGTATGAATTTTCTTATTATGCATTGAAATTTCTATGAAAATGCACTGAAATATATCTATGCAAATTGTAAAGAATTGTCATTATGCCATCAAATTTCTTTAAAAAAGCATTGTAGTATATCCGTCAATTGTAATAAATTTAGCATTGAAATTTCTATGAAAATGCAATTAAATATATCTGTGTACATATTTGAATGATTCATTCATGAACCAACTTACTAATTAATCAGAAAAAGCTCGAGACTGACATACGAGCCAGTAACATTGCCCGCCTAAGTTAAAATTTTAGTAGCTCAGCCTAGCACTCACAAGACATTACAGGCACCAGAACGAGGTTACCACCTTACCTACTATCTATAGTGCTGTGTTTCCAAAACAGCCACCAAAACACAGGCATATCTCATATTATTGAGAAATGCAAACAAAAAGCTTTACAGATAATAAAATAGCCTAGTAAGCACATGGTGGAGCAAAACAAGTGAAATAACTCCTCTAACTCCTCTTATTATTTTTAAATAATTTAAATTTTTTTTAGAGTATATAATATTATCACTGATATCCTGAATTACTATTACGGATTGAGTTAACCTAATGGCCAATATTATAGGGTTTTACTAATCTCTGACACTTTTGAATGTGATGCTGTAACTCTATCAAATGAATATGAGCTGCTCGTGCTCTCAGTACTGGAAGTACATTGAGTTCAGTGGTGCTGGTCTTTGAAATAGAGCTCCCTCCAGTTAATCCCCTCCATATGTTAAAGGACACTCCACTGTACATTCTGTCTACTTCAGTGCCTATTACAAAACAGGCTTCATATAACAGAGGACAGATGCAAAGCTGCCCAGACCAATTACAAGGAATCATAGTTTAAATCCTGCTGATGAGTGACGGTTTTAATCAAAGTCACCAGAGCCAGAATCTATAGCCGCACAGACAGCAGTGAAATACGATAGCAGTCTTTGAGCTCTCGCTGAACTTAAAAAGTTGATGACTTGTTTGCTGCTCATACTGAAATTTAATAACTATAGGGGATTAAATGACTCAAACGTACTTGCATCGTCCATGACATCCAGATCCGTGCCGAGTTCAGAGCTGGTGAGGTGGTAGTGGTACTGGACTGGGTCATTGAGAGCCGACAATAGGATTAACAAAACCACTGCATTGATGAGCTGAAAAGGACAGAGATTATTAATAAAAATATATTTTTTTGGTGAAAACTAACAATAATAATGAACTTATGGTCTATTATGTGTAAATTACATTTTGGAATAACCTGTTCAGATTAGAGTACTGCTCAGTTTGTTATTAGGCAGTATCTTGTGTGAAGTATAAACATGCAATCTAAAATATTTGCATTCACTTTCATTATACATGTTTTAATTAATTCATGTTAATGATATGTATCGCGCGGGCACAACGTGTGTGTGTGTGTGTGTGTGTGTGTATCTATATATTATATATATATATAATTTTCTATATTAAATATAATTGTACATATTATTCTAGACCTGCTGAAATGTTTGACATTGCTGTTTGACTGTCCAGACTAAACTAAATTAGTCCCATCAACCATATTATAATGTAAACTCTACATAACAGACAAATCAAAATTGAAATGAATCTGTGACACACATTGCCTTCATCCTCATTCATTGTCTGATAATGTTTTGTCTGTGACAGCATATTCCTGTCTGTGTCAATAAGCATTACGGTAGTTTTTAGGTTAATGAATTCTGCTGTTCCTTGCAGTGCAGAAGAAACTGGAGGTGACCAGCATAATCAGAAGATTTAAGCATTCGGACACAGTTTGATAAAACAAAACTTCCTTTAACACAGTTGGCAAAAGACCAAGGATTACGTTTTCTATTTATATCAAGTAAAAGGGCTCTGGTGTCTAAAACGAGCCTCAACTTTTAGATGAAGACTAGGTGGAAGTACGGCATCATGGGAGTAATTACGGTATCGTTTAATGGTTAAATTATTGAAGGCTTCTCGGATTTTCTTTTTTATTCTGTTTTCATAACACGGCAGCAGTGTTGCTCTGTAGCATTAGCACAACATCCTAGACAATATTATAAAGATTATAAAGAAGTGCGCAGAATTTTAAACACCAAACGTTTAGGATTCCCCCCAAAAAAAGTACACACGATTTTCAAAATTTTTATTCATTTTAATTCGCCTAAATTAAAAAAAGGAATTCAATTAGAATTCTCCTAGTGTAATTAATACTTACTAATGATAATCAAATTCAAAATAGTTGATGTTGGATATAAAAATGAGCAGAAGGGCTATAAATACATATGTTATTGAATATTAGAGTTGTATGGGCTCACCATATACCAGATGCCCAGGATAATGGTGCCCGTCCGTACATGACAGCACAGGCAGCAGCTGCTCGTGTACCATCTGTCCCACGGAGAAATCATCTTCCGTCCAAACACAGCACGGCTAGTTCATGTATGCCTTTTTAGCTCGAAGCGATATGATTGTTTTTTATATAAATCGATGTTTTTTCAGAGCTACGGCTCACCGTCGCCGTTAAATCCTGAGTTGTTTCCGTTTCCCGTTAGCGTCCCGTTCTTTCCCACCGCTGCATTAATCCGGTCATCTCCGCACCACGTGACCGGAGGGGGATTTGGCGTGACGTCAGGGGCCCGCTGTTCAGACGCCGGGAGGTCAAGATTTGGATTTATTTTTGAGATGTAAACATTTAAGAAGATAGAGTTGTGACAACAATATTGTCAGTCAACGTGGGGCAAGTTGTCACAATGAAACCTGAGTTTACCAGCAAAATTTAAACAGAAAAATAAATATTAAACAAAAAATAATTGATGAAACACTAAAAATACAAATATTGTAAATACAAAATTGCATGAAATCTATAACAATTAAAACATAAAAAATAAAACTTGCCGAGCCTGAAGAATATGAAGTTATAAAATGAAGAAAAAAAAAAAAAAGACAAAAACAGCTGGACTCTTTGCTTAAACTAGACATGGCTGTGAAGGAGAAACAACTGATATTTTATTAAGATCTCACTTTTTTTTTAAATCATACATCTATTTAAATCTTTTATAGTGACTGAACTATCCATGGTGGCAGGAGTTATGGAAAACAGGTAAAAATATACAGGTAAAAACAGCAAAGATGTCTTCAGACGGATTCTCCCTTGGTTACACAAGTGTTCATATAATCTCGTCCAGTGAGATTATATGAAGGGATCCAGTGTTGATGAGGACAGGGCTCTACGTGACACAGGAGGAGAGCAGATGGCCCATACCAATGAGACTGTGTGTGTGTGTGTGTGTGCTAAACTAAGCTTCTGTGGGCGGCAGCTCCTTCACTGCATCAGGGGATTTACGGCTCTCAGCCAATGTAAGTTAGTGTAACAGCAGCAAAACAACATGGTGGCTGTACAAAGAGTGAAGAGTTCTCAGGTTCACCTGGAATTGGAACTTTCACAACTTGTAGAAATATATTTAAATATAAACGCTCATTTGCTCAAAAGTGACAGTAACTGGGAAAAAAACTATTCAAAAATGCTGTTCCTTTAAATTTTCATTAATTTTTGTTCATCAAAGAATCCTGAAAAAAAAGTCATGGTTTCCACAAAAAATATTAAGCAGCGCAACTTTTTTCAATATTAACAATAATAATAAATGTTTCTTGAGCACCAAATCACCATATTAGATTTCTGAAGGATCATGTGACACTGAACTACAACTTTGCAATCACAGCCTTGGTGAGCGTATGAGAGTTCTTTCCAAAACATTAAAAATGTTGCTAACCCAAAACTTTTGAATGCTATATATTGGTGGGCAAGTAAACTCCCAATGACTACTTTATTAAAAACAAATATTTGACAACTGCCTTAAAAACTGATAACTCTTATAATTATTGGGATTAACAAATACCAAAGCATAGTCTTTGCAAATACCTACTTGTATCAATTAACAAATGAAAAACTATAAAGGATGAAAAACTATATTTCTTTATCAGGTTTTAACAACATATAGCATGAATACCACAGAGGACGGTTGCTCAAAAAAATCCCTCTCTCTTTGGGGGGAAAAACATGAATCAATAAAAAAGGATTAATGTGCCACACATCTAAAATGAAATGAGAAAAGGCAGGAGAGGTCGTCTCTGTACACGTGACACTACACTGCACTTATTGGCAGAATGCTGCAAAATTGAGCAAACCAACAAATCATTGCCTAGCATATTTTTCTAGTGCATTTTATAAAAATATCAGATTAGGAAAAAAATGGTACAAGCAATAACACTAATTTGCATTTCCTTAGTTCTTGCAATGCAATAGAAGTGTGTAAAACGGCCGTTAGAAATGTTGTCAACCCAAATATTGATGGATAAATAAAGACACACAATGTGCTGTATTTGGAGTATAAAGATAGATTTAAAAGAGACCAATAACAAGCGAAAAAATTACTAATTGCAATTGAACGTGCAAATATTATGACTAGGCTGTGGGTTGTACTTTGAATTCTGAATGTTCTATAAGATTGAACAAGACTATTGGCTGAATTATTTGCAGAAGTGTAATTTTTTTGTGGCTTGATGCTTAAGAGTTGCTAGCATTCCTAAAAAAACAACAAGAAAAGCTCAGAGCCCAAACAGCATTTTCTTTTATTTAACAAATCAACAGCTCTAAGCGCGATCTTCTTTTATTTAACAAATCAACATAGAAATATTGCATTGACTTAAGTAAACATGATCATTCTTAAATCCATAAACTGGTAGAAATACATCGCTTCAGTAACCTCTAGAATGATAAACCAAGGCAGGCATCCGATGCTAGCCCAGAGTGCCTCAGAAAGACATGATCTACTGAAATTTACAAAACGACCATGGGCAAAACACCACTAAGTCAACCCAAATATGAATATGCATTAAAAATCCCCCCTCCCAAACCCACCCCACATTTATTCATCATCATTCATCATTCATTAAGGCCTATTTACAGTGAGTGGTACTTGCACGACTGGACAGAGAATCAGGACGTTGTCTCATCACTATAAATGGTTTTAACTTCATGCAAGTGCAACACTGACATCAATTAAATCTGAAACTAAATAAAATTCCAAACCTGTTAAAAAGACTTCAAAATGGAGGAAGAGAACAGAAAGCATACACTACTAAGTATAGATTAAGGCAACAGATTCCTGATACTTGTACGGTTTTAGTGTCATGGAATTAAAGCTGCGCTAATCATCAACGTTCCCAATTTAAAAAAAATCACATAAGCCTACTAACTTACTCAGTCAAAATGAACATGAACAAAAATCAAATGTTCACATTGTGCAAGGAAAACAAAATAGACATGGTATTTTACAACCTTCAGCACAGTGCAATTACAAAGAGTCTTACCATAGAAAAAAGCCCTTATAGTTCTATACATATGGCGTGGCTTCTTCTACTTTAGTTTTCAGGAAATAAAGCATTAGAGTCAACTAGTAGTTGATTAAAAAGGGAAGAGTCATAACATCTCCAAGATCCACATACCCAGTTATATGGGTAAAATATATATATGTAATCAGGACGGAAGAAAAGTTCTAAGAAAATAGGTTTAGCATTAAAAAAGTTCTCTGTAATGTAACCGTTCTCTGGTTTTCCACCACAGCAATCTATAGGATTACAGTAATTCACCTTTTACTGCTCAAGCTGACCCCACAGAAGTACTGCTGGAGGAGACGCCGGCTCGCAGCGCCTCTCTGTGGCTTCAACAGTAACTGCAACACTTCAGCAGCTGCTGGACTGCAGCAGCACTAAAGAGCCACAGGAACAGTAATAGATGGAAAGCAATTAGATCCTTAATTTCCCAAATCAAATTCAACACTCCAACTTCAAAATCAGTTTAGTAGCAGTTGGAAAACAATCATCATGAATGTTTTGCTCCACTAAAAGCATGTCTGATATCAAGGATGATAAGTATTCCTTAACAAACTTCAGTGTAGCGTAATAGTGCACATAGTAGTGTTTCAGCCCATGGACTGCTCACCTTTAATCTATATTTGCCTTTTTTTTGCCGAGTTCTTCCAACTCAGTTTTGTTTCTATTTTGGATTTCTTTCTTTTTAAAAGCACAGTAAATTTATTCAGTATAAAATTCTGTACTGTGAAATTATTGCATAAACAATCTATTTGCATAAGCTATCCTGGATGTTATTCACGGCTCATGTTTCTCTCCTGGCCTTTTTCTTCTGAACTTGCTTCGGTGGTTCCCAATTCTGATCAGATTTCTCTGTGGGAGCAAAAATAAAGAATTTTATTCAGCATGATTATTATTAGTTATATTATTATTATTACTACTACTATATACATCAGGGTCCCAAAGTCAACTTTGAACATCTAGGATTTAAAATGTAATTTAAACCTGAAAATAAAATTTTAGGATTTTGGAAAAAAGGGGGAAAATTAAATACAAAGATATTATGAAATTCAATTTTTTTAATTCAAAATTTAATCCAAATTATGATGGAGCTATTCTCTGTAAAAATGGTATTAAAATAAAATGAAAAAGTTCAAAATAAAGCATTTTTACTTGACTTTTTTGGCTGTATGTGGTCAAATGCATTAGGTCACACATGAGCTATTATTGTTAACATTCGCACTAGGGATATTACAACCATACAACATTACTTTATGTAAATGTTAACAGAAATAAAATACAACATAAAACATGTTCATTTAGTTTAACTCAAAGTACTAAAATAACTAAATCCAACTGATTAAACATTCTATCCATCTAAACGAACAAAAATGACGAACACAACAAAATGACTAAAACTGAACTACAACGGAAAATATATTATAATACTGTATCAATGATACTAAAATAATGCTGACTCTCACTAGATCCACCCAATGCTCATCATCTGAGATCCACTCACTTTGTGAAGACCGTGGAGGGATGTTTTGCTCATCTTTTGGAACATGAGGAGGATGAGGCTTGACAGTCGCACTCTTCTCTGCAGGAGCAGAACCTACTTGAGTCACCTGGAAGAGGAACGTACAACTTGTTCAGTCATGCAGAATTTAAGTAGTCGTTCATTGTGTCACTACTTGGGTTTATTGAAACATGATGGTTACCTCAGCAGCTGAACCATCTTCTTCCGGTCTCTTCTTTTTCTTTCGTCTTTTGGATTTTCCACCTCCTGCAGGATCTACCTTGTCATTGTCATCATTTGATTCCTACATCCAGATCAAATACTTAGTTAAATCTACTAGAAGTTTTGTTGATATAAGTTACAAAAAATAAGTGAATGTGTTTTTTCATACCACAAATGGCTTGGAAACTGGCATCTCTTTCAAAGCTGGGGGATCTACTTTGTGCTCTTCATAATTGCCCCACATCTCAATTGGAGGGTTCCAGTCTGAGCTCAGGTCCACAGTGGCAGGACCATCTGAAATCATATGGAGATACTGGTGATGTTAATAGTCTTACACAATGATTTTCTTTTGAACTTTCTATTCAGGGAAGAATCCACGAAAATATTAAAAAACAGAACAACATCAGTATATACAGGGCTCCAGACTCATTCTTCCCACTGGTTGCTCTTTTGCGACTAACTTTCTCAGTTGGTCGCACGAGCACATGATTTGGACGCAATATTTTTTATTTGATTTATTTTTGCTACAACATGGGATTAATCAATGCATGCTGATGAACTTTTATCATAGTTATATGGAACCGAAAGGTGTTAACATTCAACCTGTTCTTTTTCTTCAGTATTTGTGATTTGAATTTTGTGAACGGGAATTCCTCTTTTACTATGTTATAAGCCGGACTTCAGATGCTTTCACTTTCGAATTCGAGATCTTGTTGTCACGTTTTACAAGAAAACATAATTGTCTGTTTTGCTTACATACATCTACACACCTTTCACTTTTTTAAGACTAAAACAAAAGATGGATTCTTTGTTATTCTTAATTAAAAAGCACAACAACAACAAAATTTTATATTGTAAAAGAACAGTAATCAATGACAAACTAGCGTACAAAATGCCCCCCCACCACCACAAGAATACTAGCATGTTCACCTTCTCTGGTTTAAGAAGCGTTCTTTCACTTTAGCTTGCAAACCATCCAACGTTTCCTCAATATTCACATCATTTTTGCCGCGCGCACCTTCGTGCTCCTGCTGACGGGGCCGTATAAACCATGCTCTACACTCGAAGCGCTGCGCAGCTCAAAGGAGTAGCGCGGTTTTGTTATGCTTTCAATTTCGTTTGCCGTTTGATGTTTCTCAAATGCAACAGAAATGGCAGCACTTATGCAGTCGAACAACGCGGTGGTCGAACCAGTGCAACCACTCAAAAACATTAGTCGCACCGGCAGGAAAAAATTGTCGCAGTCTGGAGCCCTGAGATAGGAAATGTTTCTGAAGGATCAGTTACACTACTGAATACTACTGGAGTAGTGGCTGCTGAAAATTCAGCTTTGCCATCACAAGAATAAATTACATTTTAAAATATATTATTATAGAAAACAGGTATTTTAAATTGTGATAATATTTCACTGTTGTGTTACTCTATTTCTAATCAAATAAATGCAGCCTTGCGAGCATAAGGGACTTTTCAAAAAAAAAAATTTTTTAAACCTTACCGATCACAAACTTTTTAATCAAACGTTCTTCAAGTAAATATTGGGTCCAAATAAGTTTTGATCTTACTTATATTGAACCATTGACTGTCAAAGGTGGGTCCACTGTCCCATTGCCTGATTTCAGAGTTAGATTTAGTCCCAGTCTCTCCACCTGCGAAAATACGCGGAAAAGGTTCATTCTTCATGTTTGTAGTTCTTAGGAGCATACAAAAACAAAATGATGTGCTCCTCACAAGAATGACAGCGTAATGAAAATTACAAATAAGTACTTGATGGGTTTAGTCAAGTTTACTGGGTTCAGTTCTGCCTTAATTCTACCATCCAAACCCATGTTACTATGCTTATATATAATTTTATGCTTAACATCTTAACATAAAATTAAGTAAGGTGAAATAACTCAAAGGTTTGAATTTCATTAGAACAACCATCTACCATCTGATGATTACTACATGTAACAAGAAACTTTAAGATCTGTCACAATAATCTGAAAAAACGCTTAAATGCAACCATTGTTATAAACAAATCATGCTCTGATCTATTACCCTCGGACTCTTGTTTCCAGGTGGCGTTCTCACGGTTCTTGTGCCCAGGGGTCTTTCTCCCAGCAGACAACTTCTCGTTGTTTAAAGCATTTGTTTGGGTTGACTTCGCAGGAACCTCTGTCCATCCTCCACCATTAACAGAGTTCACATCATTCCAGTTAGACGACACTAAAAGAAAGGGTGAAATTTGTAAGGTAAGTTCCGTCACATTATTATCGTTGAAAGGTTTGTGGATGGTAAGATGCTTTTTTTTTTTTTTTAAAGTCATCACTTTTGCTCACAAATGCTGCATTTATTTGATCAGTAAAAGCATTAACATTATGAACTATTACAATTATTTTCTCTTTAAAAGTATTTTAAAATGTAATTTATATTTCAAAAATGAATTTTCAGCAACCATTACTCCAGTCTTCAGTGTCACATGATCCTTCGAAAATCATTCTAATATGCGATTTGCTGCTCAAGAAACATTATTATTATATTATTACAATGTTGAAAGCAATTCTTAATATCTTTGTGAAAACTGTGATTTCGGGATTCCTTCAAGTTGAAAAGAAGAGCATTTATTTAAATAGAATCTTTTTTAACATTGTAAATATGTCTGTGTCCCGTTTGATCATTTAATGCTCCTCGCCAAAAGAAAAAAAAGCGTACCATCCCAAAACTTTTGAACTAGAGCGTACATGAATCTACGTCCTCAATAAAAAATCCTATATTTCTATTAAATTAATTCTATTTTTTTTTTTTTTTATAAAGAAACATTCATCAGATTCTGTTTCAGTATATGAAGTGTAATTTTTTACCTGAGGGATATAATTGTGTCAACGCTTTCGAGGCCTTGGCACGTGAATGACTCTGCAATACTCAAAGAGGGCGCTTTAAAATCTTGCGTATTAACTTAGGGATGCTCATTTTAACCGGTAAACCGTTAACCGACCGTAAGAATTTTGACCGATTAATACAATAATTTAAACGGTTTAAAAAGTCATTTAATTCATTTTTTCAGTAATTTATAAAAATATTAAAAAAGATTTGCTGCATGGTTAAAATACACTACGTGTATATAAAAAATGCGTTAAAAAACAAAAAGAAAAGAACAAGCAAGTCGAGTATAAGTCGCATTTTATTATTTAATTCAGAAATAGGCCTAATGCCAATGCTAAATGTTTACAAACATTATAAACACTATAAACATGTATTTTAGTTCCTCTCACTCCACAACAAATCCTTTCAATTAACAGTATTTAGAAAAGAACAAGAATTAAAAATATAAGAAGCTATAGCAATATAAACGACAAGCCAAAACGAATTCATTTAGGCTAAAATGAAACTGAAACCAACGTTGGGTTTCTCATTCGACACAAAATCAAATGTTTCCTTATTCGCGATGTATTTGAATGCCAAATATTATTTATTATGACTTCACTCGCGTTCCAATATCCACGTAAAAAAAAATGTTTTGCATAACATCACGGCGGTACGGTAATAACACTTCGGCACAGACTTTACTACATATTTGAACTGAGCAGTGTGTTTTTTTCCATATGTTTGTTTGACTGTATTTTATTATGATAATGAACCGGCTGCATTGTCAAGTTAGCAATGCTTAACTGTGTGCGCGCATACGGCGCAATCACTTCTAACAGTAGAAGAAACTACTCCTTTTAGTCCTAAAGATAATCGGAATTGTAAAAGGTTTGCCTTTATTTGTGTACATTCACAATAAAAAAAAAATTCTTTGTGCTTTTGTAAAATAAGCCTAAAGAAAAATAGGATGCCGTTTTCTGTCGTCTGTTTCCTTTCACGCAGCACAAATATAAGACCGTATATATATATAGATAGATAGATAGATAGTGTCTGCTAAATGACTAAATGTAAATATATCTATATATATCTATATATATTAATATATATTATATATATATATACATATACACCACATACATATATACACACACAACATATATATTATACACACACCACACACACACACATACATATATATATATTATATACTAGCCTAGCTTTATGATGTTTGTTCTCGCGCGCTCTGCAAGAATCGCTGCAGATGCATGATGTGATTACCATGTGAATCCTCATGTTCTGTTGTTTGCTGCTTTTTGCGCATGTAAAATTAATCCCCTGGAAACAAATATTAGTACTTTTAACGGGTCACAGACACTTATCCTTTCTAATTTAATTAAAATAATCTTGTTGGTTAACGTTTAATAATCGGTTAACGAGCGTCGGTGGTCGGTTAGGAAAAATAAATGAAATTAACATCCCTAGTATTAACATTTTCTAGGATGCCATGAACAGTCTCATGAACAAGCACTGAATTCAGGAAATGCATACCCTTGTTCTTTTTGGTGCCAGCTGGGGCTGTAACCACAGGTTGCTCTACCTTCTGACTGGCACGATCTCCAACCTCAGGGCTCCCAGAGCTGTCACCAGGGCCCTTCTCTTTTTTGCGCTGCTGACGTTTTTCTCGATGACTGACCTTGGTTTCCCAAGCACCTGCTAAACAAAAGTGCATCTCGTATATAGGGATGGTCTCGATTCGATTCTCAAATTTTTTTTTTTATTACATTCAGTGAATATAGTTTTAATACAAATGCTATTGACATTTCTAAAAAATGAACAGTAAATATCGGTTTAAAAATGGTGAATTAATAAAAAGAAATTAAGAACTACATGCCTGTATTTTAAACCTATTCTTTTTTTTGTATAGGGTACTTTTTTAAACAATAATAGGGCCCTATAAAATGTTCTTAATTTTTCTGGTAATCAGATGAAGGCATAAAACATTAATTTAATTTATCCTAATCAAATGAAAATTAAACCCTTTTATTTTTTGGCAAACAAAGTGCTGCACAACAGAGGTTTACTGTTAAAATTAAAAAGAAAACAGATGTGATTATTCCTTTAAAAATAAAGATTTATTAATATTTATTAGCAGTAGTAGCATTGAGTCTTAAGACTGCTAAATAGTAATATATTCTGACAGTAGAACGTTAAACTAAACTTTTATTTTGACGGGTTGCCGTGAAGAACTTGCAGCTGCTGTGTATGTGATATGACGGTAGATTTCTCAAATTAAACGGTAAAATGCTAATGGAGTGACTCTCAGAGCAGCTGGAGATGACATTCGTGTTCATATCATCATATAGTGAGACGGCAGAAGCTGAAAACACCGCGAGCGTCATCCGCGCTTTAGTATGTGTGTAGTAAACAAAACAGTGCGCCGCGCCATCCGCCATTCATTCATTGCGGAAATCATGGCGCCTTATGCGTGATATCAGATGCTTCCACAGATTTATAGTATTACTATAGCATTTCACCTGAGCGTTGCGAATCACACGTATGGCCATGATAAGCGCTGAATGAATGACAGGATTTCTGTTGTAACATCGCGCAAGGTAAATAAGGGTGACATCTAGTGGAGAAGACTAATGATAAGATTCACGTTAATCAGATCTTGTTTTAAATGTGGGCTGAAATAAATACTGGAAAATATTGATTCGCAGCTTTTGAGAATCGATATCGAATCGACGTCATTTAAAATTTTTTTTTTTTTGCCCAGCCCTCGTATAAGCAGCTCATTTGAATTTCTGGGACTAATCACTAACAAACAACCTTCATACTGAAAATGTGAAGTTGCTTGCCACTACAGTCTAGTAACCCAGTTTCATACCTTCATCAGGTTCCTTGCCATCGGTGGAGGAAACATATTGGGTTGGCTTCACCTCTGGTTTTGGTTTCTTCTTGTTTTTCTTGGTCTACATAAGAGCCAAAAACACTGATTTAGAACTTTCTGACAAGTCTGAAACAAAGTATTATTTCTTACTCTCACACTTACTACAGGCACAGAGTGACAGACTGCTATAAAGATTTCTTAAAATACGTATTCGGCCTTGTAAAAACGAAGCCTAAAGGTTGAGGCCTTGGGACAAAGTACACAGTTTCCCCTCTGGATGTACCCTACATTAGCTGTATCTGCATTATCAAATTACAGGCCGATACTGCCACCCGACCTCTCTCAATCACTGTTTACAGACTGAACCAAGGCTGATTCAAACCTTCATAGCACTACTGTGCAAAAGAGTCAAATGTACTTTCCAAACCTGTCAAGTATTGCTAATGTGCCCTGCAAGCGGAGTTGGAAATTTCATAATTACGAATTCAGAACACACGAATGACCAAGCGATGTTATATTTACAAGTGAGAAACTGATTCCAGATGACACTTGAACTGCGACTTTGGAAAGGGCATCCCGATTTGAAACACTGTGTAAACAAACAATGATATATAATACCATATCTATAATCTACTGTCTATAAAGAGTCTACAGTGCAGATATTCACAAACGTTTTGTCTGCCAAACCCATTTGTCTAATTTCACTAGCAAAATATTCACAAGCACCCCATGAGAACCCTTAACGAATTTTTAATAGTTTAACAACAGATTTGCTTGTTCATGGATCTCGGATTGTCACATGGCATGTAGGTAAACAAATAATGCATTTAATTTTCCTTTGTAAGTGTTTTATCATTACATTAGAGTTACAATACTAATATTTATTCTTTAAGTATTTTTTTTGTTGCTTTTATTAAGATAGGACCGTATGTAGACAGGAAGCAAGGTGGGAGAGAGAGGGGGGATGGTATTGGGAAAGGTTCGCGAGTTGGATTTTTTGTTCACAGTATGATTCTTTTGCTTAGTTTATATTACTTCCATGTTGTTTCTGACTTGAGCTGCAGGTTTACATTACATCACAGCGGTATAAAAGTTTTTCAGTCAAATCATGGTTATATGCATGTTCGACGTTGTTAGCAAATCTCCAAAGATCTCTAAACTGTTTTGCTCCTCAGAAATGCAAAAGAAATGCACCACAGCTATGCCAAAAATGCCTTAGTTACTACAATTATTGTTACTACTAATATATAAACAAACAAATACACTTCCTCAACGAAACCAGCATGAATACTAGGTGGACCAACCTTTGAATCAGCAGGTGGCTGTGCAGGTGCTGGTGCTGGTGCAGGTGCTGGTGCAGGAGGGAGTTTCTTTTTCTCCTCAATGACTTTGATTTCCTCCTGAGGTCCAGCCACTGTCTGTCCATTGGCCTGGGCCTTCTGCTGCGGGCGCATGACAGTTACACACCAACAATTACAAACTCCTCATTTCCTTCCTCTATCAACTGACAGTGCTTGAAACCCGTCACTACGAGGATCCTTTATAGTTTAGACTCATGAAAAGGTGGTGTTTCGCCAAAACGAAACTTATGAGCGTGCCTGCTATACTGTGCTACGTGGCTCTCCTACCGCCTTCGTGTCTGTTTTATTACTATTACTCGTAATCAAATAACAACGCCAGATTTGTTCATTTAATACTAAAGGTGACGATAAGCAATATAGAATTAAATAGTTATGATTGGAAAATTATTTCTGTGTGAACAGCTGATTCTTGACGGTTTTGACAGGTTAGCACCTTGTACAGTCTATGGTTAGCACGTTAGCAGCTAACGTTAACTTACTCGTGCAAACCTCTATCAAACTCAAGTCAGCTAAATATGATTTTTAGAAAGACAATGTATCTCAAAACCTAGCAGGCTGCCTATCTAGAGTTCATTTTTGGGTATCACAAAAAGGCTGTCTAGGAAGACAGCGGTCTTAGATTTGAATCACAGCTATTAACACTAGCAGATCACAATCGCAGGCCGCTTACCTTCTCGGCTGCTTTCTTTTTGTTCTTCTTTTTCGGTTCGCTCGGCTCGGTCTTCACAGACTTTGGTGGTACGGCGGCCTTAACCGGGGTCTCTGCAGCGGCGGTGCTGGGGCTCACAGAAACAGAAACGGGCGCCGCTCGGCGCTTCCTCCGTCCACAGGCCGCGAGCAGCAGCAGCACCGTCAGCCCGATCAGCGCCGCGCTCAGAACCAGCCACGACGGGTACTGCTCCGGCTTTATCCCCAGATCAACCCCCAGCTCGGCCCGGAGGAAGTCCAGGCCGGAGGACAGCAGCCCGCGGATACGGTCAGACACGTACTCGGCTCGCTGTGTGGCTAAAGCTCGCCAGTCTTGGTCCATTTTAAGCAGGCGGACAAGAACCGCACGCAGAGACGGAGAGTGAGCTGCTGCTGGCAGCGGGAGAGAGTGAATGGCAGGAGGGAGTGGCTTTGATATTTCTCGCCTTCTTATATTATGGCTGTGTCTCAAAACATATCGATCTGACTACCTAGACAACACTTTTGGGCGTCTTTGGAGGGCGCAGCATTTTTGGTCATCAAAATGAGAAAAAAAAGTCTAAGGAATATATCCTCAGTTTTTTATTTTGTTTGATAATTTTTTATCTATAAATAAAAAGATTCCGACCTCACTTCCTAGTGTCATTTTTTTTTGATTGAGGTAGACTGAGTTATCTTTTTTTAATTAGTAATAAAAATGTGACAAAGATTCTTGAAACAATATGTGATTGCTTTTTGATGATTCTATTGATTTGTTTGCTTTCCTTAGCTTATGTTTCAATTTATTTATTAAATTGAAAAAAAAAATAGGCTGCATTTACTAACCTCATCAGTCTATTGCCAAATTATGATATTAATTCCATTTGAACACATCAAAATTAGTTTCAATAATTGGTTCTATCACTGATCTATGATAATCATCATATAGACCAGTGGTAACTGTATTTTAAATAAGATCACTAAACAAATAAACATGTAGTAATCTGTTTATTCAATCTGGGTTTGTCATAAATCAGAAAAGGACACTGATTTAAATCTCAATAGCCTTAGCTACAAAATAACACTCAAGAAGATTTCCAAAAGGCTTAAACCAAAGTCCCTTTCAACTAAGTACTGATTAAAGGATCTGAATACTTATGTAAATGTGATATTTCAGTTTTTTCTTTTTAATAAATTGACAGACATTTCTAAAGTTCTGTTTTCACTTTGTCATTATGAGGTACGGAGTGTAGATTAATGAGAAAAAAAGTATTTAAACAATTGTAGTATCAGGCTGCAACATAAAAAAACTGAAGGGGGTCTGAATACTTTCAGAATGCACTGCATATATATATATATGTTTTTTCTTCCCTGTATGTTAATAGGCCTGCAGGGTTTCCATTTGCACCCAGAGAAAATCATTGTAGCCTATAACTTATAGGCTAATTGCAGGGATGTAAAAAGTACTCAACATTATACTTGAGTGAAAGTACAGATACTGAGTGAAAATTTTACTTTAAAAGCAAAAACTACAACGTTAAGTGGTGTACTCAAGTATTAAAAATAGAAGTAACCTATAATAAAATAAGAGAGGCAGATTCCTTGTTTTTATCATATGAAAATCTTCCAAATTATAATTCAGAAGAAGCAAAGTACTCCATCTTCTGCATATGTGTACAGGACGTCCAAAGAAGATGCGTCTAAAACTATACAAAATGAACACAACAGCAAGCCATAAAACCACCTGGATGATCAATGCTCCGTCCTTAAAGGGGTAGTTCACACCAAAATGCAAATTACCTGGTGGTTGTTTACTCACCCTCGAAGCATCCTAGGTGTATGTGACTTTCAACCTTTTATTCTCCGTTCCGCTACTGGTGGAGTCCTGGTACGCAGGAGCTCGGCGATGCCTAAGACTAGGAGTTGTGCGCCTTGTCTTATCAGTAGCAAAGTTTCCTTACTTTACATCAAAGAAAACCAGTGTCCTCTTGGCTTATATAGAAATCCTCCATTTTTCTTTACAAATCCTCGCTTTATGCTTCTAATTCGTGAACTGCATTTTGTTTTGTTCTCTCTCGCGTTAGTTACTAATCACGCAACGCCGATGTCTTACGTCATCCGCCGGAACGCCTTCAGCATATGGCAGAATACCGGAAGTGAGAAAAAAGTGTTTATTACGTTTGAAATATGGACTAGGTTCTCGAACACATTTTCCCTTCTGATCACCGTTACGAGGCCTTTACCCCCCCCCCCCTCCCCCAATTAAAGTTTTTTCTCTTAAATTTGGTACGGACTGATTTTCATTCATTTACTTTAATTAATAGGCCAAATCTTGTATTAGGTTATATAAAAAAATTATTAATTGACAGCCCCTATTGTTACTCAGTATATAGTTATAATACCACTTATCCACTTTCCATCATCCAATATTTTTGGAGATTTGCAACATTTAATAAATACAAAGCGATCATGGCCAAAATATTAACTGTATTTAAAATCTCATTATTGATTTTATTTGCATTCAATCTTGTGCATTCAGCTAATATTTTGCACAGACAGCTAACGGTTGTATCAAATTAGACAAAAATAATTAATTAAACTGGCTTAAAAAAAATTGAAGCCAGACATTTCCCTGATGAAAGTTATAAGTGAAGCTGAAACTCACCTGATTACTGTGTAAAAGAAAAGAAAATGCAAAAATGTAACGAGTACTTCTGTAATAAAGTTGGAATACAATTCTAAGGGGTATATAGTACTGTTTTTTCTTCTGAAATGTAATCAAGTAAAAGTCCAAAGTAGTCAGTTTAAATTGCACTTGCGTGAAGAACAAATCCCCCAAAACAATACTTAGGTACAGTAATCGAGTCAAATGTAAAAATATCGAAAACATCTTTAAAATTCTAGAGGTTTTACACCTGCTGAATGAAAAAAAGAAACCAAAATAAAACAAAACCTAAAAAGTCTACAGTTTATTCTTTACTTTCTTCTTGGACTTAAAAGCAAAAGAAAAAAAGTCAACTGACTGAAGAATAGGGTGCGTGTATACGGCACGACAGAGGAATGAAACGGGTCCAAAAAAAATCTATCGAGATTGCTTGTTGCTATAGTCATGGAATACGGGTAAGCAGTGAGCCCATAACGTGCAATCAATACCTTGAAAAGTGGGAAGAGGGGGAAGTCACGGTCCGCTGGCACCGGTGGCATCACTCCAAGGCGCTGGTTCCACTCAGACTGCGCGAAGCGAGGTGGGTCGTGATGGGTCCCGCCATGCAGTGTTGCCCAATCAAATGTCGAAAGTGTGCTTACTTGGAAACCCTGGTGGGCAACGACACACTCTATATCACCTCAAAAAAGGGGGGCACCGGTGAGGAGAAATAGGGGGGAAGGATTATCAGATGTACAAAAAGAATCAGAGTAACCATCCGCCGAGTAGAAGCTGACTTTGGGGGTCAAGAGAGGCTAGCCGGGTAAAAGGGGGGGTGCGGGGAGGGGCATGGCGCGACGGCAAGAAATCCACATCACACCGCTAAGGTATTACCTATGCCATCCGGTCCTAGGTGGCCTCCCGATCGCAGGGGCAGCCCGATTAAATGGACCGGTGAACCGCTTCGGTGAAACCCTCCTACCAGAAAACACGCAAATACAAGGCGTTTACGCTCATGCCTGAAATAATTCATTCTGCAGCACTAGAGCAAAGTATAGCATACCTGTTCATGCCACGCGGGGGAGGAATGTCTGTGTCACTCGGTCAGCAGTAAGGTGTTCTTTTCACATGATAGCTGTACACTAGACACTTAATCGTAAATTAAGCAGGCCGCAGGACCCGGGGGCTTGAGACTTCTTCATAAGTCAAGAACTACGTGCCCCGCGTGCCGATGACATCTTGCAGGGGTGGGGCATCTTTCCGAGGGCACATCTAGCCGCCTCGTACTAGAGGGGCGACAGCAGGGGGGTGACACAGATAACAAATCTCAATCAAAACATGATCTGAACATCTTAAAGATGTAAATATCTTAAAGATTTCACCTCATCTCTGCTGATGAGTTCATTGGAGTAGGTGAGTCCGGGCATCAGGCCTCTTTTCTTCAACCAGTAGATGGCAGCAAATGATCCAGAGAAGAAGATGCCTTCCACTGCTGCAAATGCTACTAATCGCTCTCCTAAAACCAAATAGATAAATATATATACACACTGCAGTTGGTCACGTGTAAAATAATCAATATTTTATGCTCATTTTAGGAGAAAATAAAAAATATTTTTTCACCACACCAAAGTTGAGTTGTGTACAGGAGATTCCACTGTAAGGGCCAGTCTGCTTTTGCGCCTTACACAGGCATGGTGTTGAATTGCCATCTATCAACAAAAGTCCCCTTTAAGAAAAAGTTTGGTATTTCGTGATAAGAGAGAAAAAATATTATTAATATACGATATGGAGGTTAGAGAGAGGGAAAAATCATTATAGATATATATAATATATTTGAATTTATATATATATATATATATATATCTATATATATATATATATAATATACAGTATACATCCATGCATCTCAATACTTAGAATGTCTGGAAAAAAAAAAAACAAAAAAAATAAGTTGCGTGGAAAGGTAAAAAGTGGGGAAAGAAAAGATGCACAACCAACCGAGAGAACCGGAGCCTTATGAGTATTGTCAAGCAAAATCTATTCAAGAATTTGAGTGAACTTCACAAGGGATGGGCTGAGGCTGGGGTCAAGGCATTAAGATCCACCACACACAGACGTGTCAAGGAATTTGGCTACAGTTGTTGTTTTCCTCTTGTTAAGCCACTCCTGAACCACAGACACGTCAGAGGTGTCTTACCTGGGCTAAAGAGAAGAACATCTGGGTGGACTGTTGCTCAGTGGTCCAAAGTCCTCTTTTCAGATGCGAGCAAGTTTTGTATTTCATTTGGAACCAAGGTCCTAGAGTCTGGAGGAAGAGTGGAGAAGCTCATAGCCCATTTTGCTTGAAGTCCAGTGTTAAGTTTCTGTGATGATTTGGGGTGCAATGTCAGCTGCTGGTGTTGGTCCATTGTGTTTTTTGAAAACCAAATTCACTGCACCCGTTTAACAAGAAATTTTGTAGCACTTTATGCTTCCTTCTGCTGACCATCTTTTTGAAGATGCTGATTTCATTTTCATTTTCCAGCAGGATTTGGCACCTGCCCACATTGCCAAAAGTACCTAAAGTTGGTTAAATGACCATGGTGTTTGGTGTGCTTGACTGGCCAGCAACTCACCAGACCTGAACCCCATAGAAAAATTTATGGGGTATTGTCAAGAGGAAAAATGAGAAACAAGAGACCAAAAAATGCGATAATCTTAAGGCCACTGTCACAGAAACCTGGCTTCCATACCACCGCGCAGTGCCTCACCCACTGATCACCTCCATCGCTCAACGCCCCTGTGGATTTGAGCTCCTAAAAGTGTTAAAAAGTCATAAATCTCGCTCCCCCTAGCATCAATATCTTGAGTATACATGTTACAGTACATAACCCTACTTTCACATAAGTGTACCAACAAATCACTAGAATGTTGTTTTTGTCACTATTAGTTCTTATGAAGGTTTTCCTCATTTTTGTTGAGGATAGTGAACTGTTTTGGTGGGAAATTTTTTGTTATAATGGAGCCACATCCTCACAATTAAAGTAACCAAAGTACGTAAACTACTTCCAGTCTGTGTGCACTTGAATTGAGTTAATACCAAGTTTTCTTCACAATTGGATTGAATTACGGATAAATTAACTTATCTCACGCAGCTTCTATTATTTTATTGAGATCCACCTCTGTATATAATAATAAATATAGATTGTGACCTAATACATTAGAATATATTTTTTATTTGTATTGATTTTTTTGTCTCTAAATGCACTTATGTATGTTTGTTCTTAGAAAAATCGCAATATATTAACATTTTTTAAAATCCAAATGTTCACAAGTAGAAACAATCATAACTTTTTCTCTTATGTGTACAAGACTTTTTTTTTGTAGAAAAAAATTTCTTGCAAAGTTTGCGCATAACCTACATAAGGAAAAGTGTTTAGTATAACTACTGCTGAACTTAATCTCGCACCTGTCAGCTCTGTGTACAACCTTTAAAAATCTATAAACTTGACCTTTTTGTTTATGAGTAAAGAAATTACACTGTTCTCGCTTCTCTCTGTTTAAGACCCCTCCTCTCTTTAGATCCCTTATGTTAGGTGTTGGCATTAAGTCATGCCGTGTGTCGCCGTGGGGTGGGGGGTCGGGAGTGCACAGGGGGGGGTGCTGGGGGTATGAGGATCTGAAAGCCGTAGAAGGAGCGAGCTTCTGGGATCTGCACCTCTTGACTGAACCGCTGCACCTGTGACAAGTAAAGACATTATGTTTGGAAATAACTTCTTGATCTATTCAGTCTGAAATTTTACATTGGTTTCCATAATCTTAATGAAGGTTAGGAGATGCACTTGCCAGGTTCTCATTGACGATCCCATCACTTGCTGCAAAGAAAGCAAGTACATGGGATATGAAGTGTTTCTCTTCAGACTTCAGGCTGTCCCAGTGAACCAAGTCCTTTGATAAATCCACCTAAACAAACCATTGAAATGTTTAGCAATTTCGCATTCAGTAGAGATAAAGACAAATACTATTTTTGATAAAATTTTCTTAAATGAATAGTTCAGCAAAACTGAAAATTCACCACGTTGAAAAGTGGGTTTCTTACTTCCATGGACAGGTTTGGAACAAAATGAGGGTGAGTAAAGACCTGTTTACACCAAGAACAATAACGACACATAAGCATCCACACCAATGGACTAAAACCCGTTTATCACAAGGTCTGCTGCAGGTTGTCTGCTTTAAAAATTGGGTGGATTCTAATTGATTGTCAATGTTTTTATTGATCATCATTTGGAAAAAAATATATACACTGAAAGCAATTCCAACAATATAGTTCCTCTGTTTCTTTATGGTTACAGTTGTGGTCTGGACTTCCATATTCTCACGGAATTAGAACTATTATTAAAACTTTAAAGTTAAAATTATCATTAAGGCCAGTTCACACCAAGAACGTTAAAAGCATCTACACCAATGTACAATAACGTTATGTTTATTATAAACGCAAGCACGTTGCAGTTTTGTTGTCTGCAACTTCATGCTCATGCTATTGAAAGTCGAGTGGATTCTGATTGGCTGTCAATGTTTTACCAACTGGAAAAATATCGTTCTGAAAGCCATTCCAACGACATCGTTCTTTTCTGTTGTATTTGTGGCATGGACTTCCCTACTGAAATAAACAAGCACACATACACACCATACGAGGTGCAGGTCAGGAGACACCAAAGTTGAAGACATACGACCTCTTTACGTCTGCATATACATCTGCAAGACATGTTTTTAAAGCCGAGAACACACTTAACACGACTGTCAGGCCGATAATGAATGGAATTTGGTATTGACAGCTGATCGTCCTCAGTCGGACTCTGAAAATCCTGGAGCCGCCACTGACAGAATACCACCCAAAAACATCCAGAAAAAAACACATTATAGAAGGTTTAGACATTGCTTTCTTGTAAGAAATGTCCATTTAGTCAATGTTTGATATTTCCCGATCAAGGGCGATCTTTCATCTTGCAGACTTACAATGTGCTATGGATATCTATAGTTGTCTTCCTTATGCTGTCTGTCACAAGCTCCGTCTGGTCGATTCGGATTGGCTGTCAATGTTTTTATCGTTTATCAGCTGGAAAAAAATTGCTCTGTTCTCATAAAAGTGAGAACAATCACAACTTTATAGTTATAGCTCTCTTTGAACGGGCCTTTAAATGATAACCGAATGTTTGGGGTGAATTGTAATACAGCATTGCCCTATGGGGGTAGAATTGTTGCTTTCCAAATAAATAGATTATGATCCACATATAAATGTAAAGAGATTAACAAAAATGAAGCATATTGACAAATAAATAGAATGAGAACCACAAATAAATCTTAAGAGTTTCACAAACAAGAATTAAATTCACGCAAAAAATAAAATGAGATATTTGCAAATATAAACATATTCACAGATATATTTTTATGTCACTAACACAACTTTGCCTGGCATTCATTTGTGAATCGCTTCCTGTGCATTTGTAGATCGCTGCATGCATTTGTGGATCATAATGTACTTATTTGGAATTATGCAACGATTCTACCCCATAGTGCCCGGGCATGGGTGGTCGCCCAGCACGTATGATTGTTTTGGAATTACAACAGTTATTACATACATTCCAAGTAGTTTCAATCAGAGTTTGGCAAATTATCATCTTAATATTTAAAGATGATAAAAAATAATACATAATATCCACCTCCTCAACTGTCATTATTAAGCCTGAGCTGTTGTTGTACATTTTTCGCAATATGCAGATAACTGAATAGGGAAAATGACAAATCGCTTTGGGTTTTCTCTGAGAAGGGTTCTGTTCTTCCAATCACAAACACTGTTTGTCACACTCCTTGTGACCATTCTGCAGAAGAGAAACTAACACGATTAATTAGAGGAATAGGGTGCTTATAAAGACGTGTTAACTAATTCACTTGCTTGGTTCACTGTTGTCTTCCCCCTAGTCACCGTTATGAGTGAAGCGGCAGTGGGAACCAAACTGATGACTAATCTGCTTACGAAACATTTAAATGGACGGCTGTCATGTACATGTGATTTAAACAACAACACTGCAACCCTCAATTTCATTTACATATAACCCAGCAAATAAATATCAAAATCAGTTTTTGATTCACCTTTAATTAATCCAATACTTAATTTAGCAACTTATCTTTATAATTTAAATCACTATTGCTGTCGCCTAATCCCGCAACACAATAGCACTCTTTTTAACACCGGGGGGGGCTCTACTTAGAATTTCACGTTTAACTGCATCCCGTACCTTAAATTTTAATTATCCTAAATGCATTCGATCGTTTTATATTTCACTCCACCACGTCCACGACACCACGGCTACTTTACCTAATGCGCGAGGCTTTGTTATGAAAGCTCGGAGCCGCACACATAGCAAGGCAGGCAGATTCAGCATTTACTCGAAGGCCGCAAAATCACACTTAAATGCTTTAGAGTAAGTTTATTATTACCTGATATTCCATAATGTTCGCCGGAGTGTTGCTTATACCGGAGTCCATGGTTATAGTCGTCTTCGGTCAGCAGCGGTGAAGCTGCGATCTGTCATTGAGAACCAGCTCGTGCAGCAGTGCAGAACACGCGTCTAGCTCCTCCTACACTGTTACGCTATATAGAAATTAACCCTTTCGCTTCTCATGGCTTACAGAAAGCTAACATTATTAAGATATCCTCCTGAGAACCAGAAATAAAAAGCTTTGTGAATTTAGTATTTTTTCATGCCATTACATTGTTTAGAGCATAAGAAAAAATTGTAAAATAATTTTTTTTTTAAATTATATTTTATTCATAAGTTATGATATGTCCTCTGTAGAGGGCACCAGGACTCAGTTTTTTCTAAAAATAAAATGACAAGAGTTGACATGAAAAGGCAAAAACAATGGGAAGTTTTTTGAAATCACCAATCAATTTTTAGTTTTTCAGGATTTGTTTATACCTAACTTTGTTTAAGGAGGGTTCTCAACTATGTTATAAAATATATAGCAAAATTATTTGATATACCATTTTGCTTTATGAAATATGTGTGTAAAAATTCCATAAACTGGTTTTCCCATTAAGCACAATGTTATCTATACACTATCTAATTTGCATATTAAAGTGCTGTTGGGAAAGCATGTTGAAAAAAGAAGTGTAATAATGGGAGTAGTAATTGGTCAGATTTTCATAATAATATCTAATATCTCATAAGAATATTGATGTTTAATTTGTTTTCCTATTCAATTCTTTTGTCTCCCAAAATAAACATGCTTTCAGTCCTGGTGTCCTCTACAGTGGACATGTATGAAATCATGTCCTGTTTCAATAACAGGAATCATATTTTGATTTGAAGCCCCATAACTTTTTCCTGAGATGTTGATTTATGACAGATAGTTTAAAAATTAGACAGATTTAAATTAGAATTACAAAATATTATCATATTTCCATAAGGATGTACAATTTTATCACTAAATTATTGTCAGCCATTTTTAAAAACCAAGGAGAGGGGGTGGTCATGGTGAAACATGCAAACATTTAGTATCTCTGAAAAGCCTTGAATGTGCTCTGTACAGGACATCTAGACTTAAAACTGTGACATGTGAGGTCAGATAAATTCACTAAAATATAATGTCCACTACAGAGGCAAAAACTCCATAGCTGGGTCTCAGGAGGATATGAAACCACCCTCAGCTAGTTCAAAATATATGTCATGTCAGTGTTGCTTTGAGTATTCTAGTTTAATTTATTAAACTAAGCTTTCAAGGGTCTACATAAAGCACCTTGAGACAAACAAAAAAACAACTCGATCGTATTTGCTCAGAAATGTATTAAATTAATATTTTAATTACTTTTACAAGCACAATTTTACAAGTCAAAAACAGACAACGGTCTATTAGTGGACTTAGACAAAAGGTATATTTCATTTCTAAGGGGTGTGATTTTATAAAACAGTGAGCCGTTATAATCACACATGACACACATGAATTTGAAATATACAACATTTGAATTTTAGATTGAGAACTAGTGCCTTGCAGCATTTAATCTGATTGTGGTGAAACTTGTATTTTAGGTGTTACTTGAGGTAAATGTGATCTCTGTTGTCAGCAGATTCATAATACCAGGCAGTCTTTCTAGTTTTATAAAGCATACCATTAGAGGAAACATGAGACTAATTTACATCGACCTTCAACTGATAACCTGGCAGAATGTTTGAAATCTTTTGAAGGGACACTGTAAATTACAGCACACTCAACCATAGAGCACTATGAAATATATAACAACCTTTGGAAACACTGTCACGTGACGCACCACATGTAATGTGGAAACCATAATTTGGCATGAGGAGCACAGAGAAGCTCCCTACTCCTATAAAACCCATGAAAAGTGAGAACGAGAGAACAAGGACAGAATTGCTAAACCAATTTTCACTTGTTCACACACTATTTGTGCAGAATCTAAAATCTATCCTGATTTGAGACAAATGCTTCTTGTTGTACGGACAACTCATTTACAAGACTGTCAGTAGGTCATCTATATCTATATATGTATACACAATAAAATAAAATTAGTTGAACATTTATGTAAACAGTGTTTGATTAAGGAACCCAAGATTTGGGTGCCATCTCCACAGTTATCCATTTTGTTGCATACGTTATTCCATATTGGTTTTCTGTCATTCTTTTTGAGTGACAAGGAAAGTGAGCCTTTTGTAATTGTGAGAAACTGAGGTAACAATATCAATCAATTCGTTTTTGACCAAGTAATTTTTTCTCCCCCACCAAAACAAATATAATTTTCCACCCATGACTGTTGGAATGTTGACTCTGCAAGCTATTCACATGCCCAGTGGTTAGTGGACGGAGCTTGGCTCTTTTACAAGCCATACTGGACCAATGAGAGGTTTTTCATGGTATCATCAAGAGAAATTCCAGCCTCTTGCATCTCAAACCTAGCGGAAAACAACAAACAGCATGATATTAACTTTAACCCTTGTGCGGTGCTGAAAATCCTTTACCCAATTATGCTCTATTATCACCAAATCTTACATTCAATCTTTCGGTCAACATGTTTTCTTTCAACAAGCACAGGCTTTGTATTGATCGGAGCATATGCAACTCGGCTTTTGAGTGAAAAAAAGACTTTCGTGTTGATAATTTTGGCAATGTTCACTCAAAAGCTCAGATCAATGAGGCCTACGACCAATCAGTTCCAGATAAAAACTGATAAGCTGATAAAAAGATAGAATCCAGAACACAAAATAAAACAACAGTTAAACAACTTTTTATATTACAGAATCACTCTTTGTAATGGGCGAAATGAAAAAGGGAAGACAAAAACAGTCTGTGACAAGAACAAAAGGTCAAATGCAATGTGATCTTAATCACCAGTCATCTGTGGAGATGGTGTAATACACAGGTGGTTGGTCTGTGTCGCTGAGAGTTGCCGGACCCTCCTGACCGCTGGCCCCAATGTTGCTGAAAATGAGCCAGTCCCCAACAGCGAGCTCAGGGAGCAGGCAGTGCTCCACCACCTGGTCCAGTGGGTCACACGATGGACCCCACAGGCTGCTGGAAAACACGGGCTCATCTAGGGTGAGCGACAGCTGAGAAACAAAACAACGAGTTTAGAAATCTCAGGCAACTTATTCAAATATTGTTCATGTTCAGGTACATGTGTGTTATTTACCTTGTGGACAGATGGTGTGGTGATGACATTTCCAAACAACTTCCCCATGAAAGATCCATAAACACCATCGTTCATGTAATACACAAATTCTGGTTCATCGTCTGGGTTCAGCTCATCTGGAGTGCAAAAGACACAGTGAGAAAATAAGGCAGATGTATCTAATGCCATATATATCTCAAATATGATGGGGCTCACCATGAGTGCTGCTATGGAGATCCCGGTATACTGCTTTTTTGCCAATAACATTGACAGCCAGAGTGAAGGAGGAAAACACAAAGAAATTTCCCGGTTCAGCGATGACGCTCACTCCAGACGCTGAGGGGAAATAGGCCTCCAGCAGGGGTCTGACGATCGAATTTACCTGATCAAACAGACATGAAAGAAAAGCTTTGAGTAAGTGGATGATATTCAAAAAAGAAAAACAAACGAGACTCATGCTTGCCGTACCTGTTTCAACTGAAACTCAGAACCACTGAATCCTCCACCAATATCCAGGATCTTCATGTCAAAGCCTAGTTCCTTCTGAAGAAGTAAGGAAGACTCAGCACTCCAATAGATACATGCAATTTACTAATAAATCTAAATTAAATTATAACGTTTGTACTACTACTCACCGCCATGTCAAAGATGCAGCGGGCGTCTGACAGTGCATGGGTGTATGCTTGGGCATCTCGGCATGATGCTGGTACCTGGAACCTGCAGAAAAAGTCCCACTTTCTAAAAACTCTAAACAAGACAAAGTGAGTCTCAGTAAATTAGTGGTGACCAAATCAGTTGACTTACGTGACTCCAACCACATTCACACTCAACTGCTTGGCCATCTCCAGAAGGTGTCTACAGCTCTTCAGGGAGCAACCAATGGTCACGCTTGCTTCCTCAACCTGTGCGTCAGTAGACACTTGAAGCAAAAGCCTGTTAAGACAAGAACAGTGCAAAAAGAGAATTACATAAATATATAATAAACACTTACTATAAATACTGACTATCGTACCAATAATAAAATACATTTTAATATTGATATGTTCATCCCCATTCAGAGTGAACAAAAATATATACTTTTTGAAATAAGTGCCTCATGCTAATTTTTTTTTGTTTACAGTAAAACAACCTTTTAAAATATTATTATAAATTAAAACAACTGTTGTCTATTTTAATTTATTTTAAAATGTAATTTATTAATGTGATGCAAAGCAGCCTTTATTCCAGTCTTCAGTGTCACATGATCCTTCAGAAATCATTCTAATATGCTGATTTGAAACATTTCTTATTATCAATGTCGAAAACAGATGTGCTATTGGAATGTGTCCTTGGCTGGAATCAAAAGTATAATTCCTTACGAAAATGTGGTCACACTTTAGTTTTGGGACCTATTCTCACTACTAACTATTAACTACGAATTTTGCCTCAGTAAACTCCTAATTTGCTGCTTATTAATAGTTAATAATGTAGTTGTTAAGGTTAGGTATGGTTTAGGATTAAGGGATCTAAAATATGGTCATTCAGAATAAGACATTAATACGTACTTTATAAGTACTAATAAATAACCAATATGCAAGTAATATGTATGCTAATAAGCAACTAGTTAATAGTGAGAATTGGTCCCTTAAACTAAAGTGTTACTGAAACTTTTACTGACTTTGAATGTCATATAAATGCACATAGATACATACATAAACTTTGTTTTAATGTATATTATACATATATACAATATGTTTTAAGGACTTACTTGGCCTCAGGATGGGCACGGGCAATTTTGCGAAGCTCTGCCTCATTTTCACACACCAAATAGTTAATGCCGGTCTTGGCCGCGTGTTTAATGAGTGAAAGCTGCTTACAAACTCCAGACAGGATGATGTTCTCAGGAGGGACATCATGATTGAGTGCCAATGTGGTTTCAGCCTGAAAGTATTAAGTGCATTTTTATAAGTTGGTGTGCCTTCAAAATATACATTTTGAGATCTTTCTAATATCTACAGGTAAGAATCAAATAAAATGTTACCTTATTTGCACAGACAAAACCAATGCCAAGAGCAGACAGGACTTCAATGACTACAGGGCTGCTGTTACAGCTGACTGGGTAGAAGGGTCGAACAAGAGGCACAGTGGTCTTCCACAGAACATGCTGTCGCATTAGGGCCCCAAGTTCGGCCACAACAAATGCATTCTTTTCAGCCTGACAAACAAAATCAGATCAATCAATGAAAAAGACAGAAACAACACCGCTGTGTTCCAATTGTTCACTAAAACAGATGTTCATAACACAGTCTGACATTTACTTGCAGACTGATTTTCTGAACTAACCAGATTTTGCTCATAGACATGGTTGTCGATGACATTGTCAAGGGTCGTTCCTCCCTCAAGTAGTTCAATGAAGTAGTTTGGTGCATCAACGAATCCTTTCATCTCAACCGTATTCCGCAAATACGACAATCATAGAGAGTTTACTGAGCCGCTGGGGTATTCTGGGTATGCAACAAACTGTTCAGGGGAACCCAAAACTTAGTAGTGTCATTACAACAATGTGCATAACATACAAATAATGTTTTCACACAAAACTTTACGTCAAGGTGTACAACTACAACACCAACCCACATATTTCAAAACAGTGTGTTTTATGAGCAAACTTTGAACAGGAAGTTCAAAGTCATTGTAAGGCTATCGTTGATCTAAATTGGGTTTCTATGAAGCTAATAAATACAAGAGGCAGGGAAAATGAATCGCAATAACTAGAGATGGCATCACGAGTCTATCTTTAGAGATGACGACAACACACAGGCTTCAAGAATGTGGCCTACAGGCTTTTTTTTTTTTACTCGGACCCAATCAAGATAAATCCCTGTGGCTTTGAAGCACAATGGAGCATTTGATGGTATTACCAATGGATTTGTGCAGTATGAACGAGGGACAAAGGTGTTGCATATAAGCCACCAAGAGTGTTATGTAAAACCAAAAACAATCCACTACAGTTGGATGAGCGCAGACACAGATTTTATGTGTAATTAAATAAATCATATTATTATGTAATTGTATCTCAATGGTACTTCAGGAGGGATGTGTCTAATATTTATGGACTCACATGGACAACGTGGGAGATGGTCCTCTCCCGCTATCAACTAGGATCCCAAGGCGGCTCAGCGTTGAAGTCGAACTGCTCGCGGTAGAGGGCCTCCCCTAGGCCTTCTGGGTAGCGCTTATACACTCGCAGAGAGAGTGGGGAGCCCTGTGGAGTCACAAAAACAGGTGTATACATAAATATTTGATTTACAAGAGCAGCTGATGGATAAAGTAAACTTATATAACACAAATGTACCCAGGCAGGTTAGAACATTTCTGAAACAACTCTTGACTTAGACATAACCAGTTTTCTTAATACAGATGCATTATACATTTTCAGCATCGCTTTATTTGTAGGCTATGTTTTTATGAAGCGAGCGCTTATTTACTGCTGTACTTTGTACTTGACTAGTTAAATGGACCTGATGATCAGATACTTTGTGTTCTCATTTTTAAGCATTAAACAACACTGTCTTATCTGGATCTTCCCACATGTGATCAATAAATGAAGTAACTTGTTGAACATTTATCAGAGGTCATGGTGCTTGTTTCGTCATGTGGACACCACCTTAACCATATAAAGCCTTCTGTAGCATGTTATTTGACACATTAATTTCTAAGGCATCTAAATGATCAACATCATCAAATTTTGGCTGGAAAAACCTGTTGTACACAAACTACTACATACCTTGCGCCATCTAATTGATAGTTCATACTTTTTTAGCAAGTAAATGGTAACTTTTATATTGTTAGTAACGTCATAAGATGGACAATTAATGGACTAAAGCCAATTGATCACCTTTTAGAAAAATCATGTTAAAATGTGAATATCAAATATGATATATTTATATGATAAATATTATGTCATCTTTGTATTATATTGCATTTAGTATTTTCAATACAAATCATCTTACAAAGAAATTTCATTGAAAGGTACAGAGTGACAACTAATATTTATAACTCATAATTATAACTTTATGCAAGTAGTGTGTTATTATAAAGATTTACATTATAAGCTATCAGAATCTCATCTTAATGTTCTCACTATATCATAACACATGGGTCATAAAATCCTAATATATATTCAAAACAATAAACAAATAAATACTTTTTGAAAAAATATAGATTTTGTCTAAAGGTTCAATAAAGTGTTATTGAACCTTTATTATTGTTATTGAAAAATATATATTTTCCCAGCTATTATTTCACATGTCAAACTTTACATTTATTAGTTATTATGTTATAAGCATGAAACTGCACTGTTGTTATGTGGGTACTAGGGTAATGTTTTTAAAAATTTATAAATATTAATTACACCAAAACAGATGTTTCTTAGGAAAACAAAATTGTGAACACAACTAACTAGTGTTAGCATAATAGATAATCTGATATCTGAACACATTAAATAACCTGACAGGACATGTCGTAAGCCGGCTAAGATCGGAAGCGGGGCCGGCTCGCGAGGCCGGGGTTTTGGTTCCACTGATCCTCACTAACGGTTTAGCAGAGTCAGGGCCAACTAAACCCGCGGCCAATGCTCCACGCTAATGATTTATAATTAATAACCCCGTTGTAAACACAATCGCTCAATAAAGTTGTAGGTTTGAAATCTATTTTTTTTTATTTTCTCGTTTGTCCTTCTCTTCATCCTTCCATCACGGACACAACCAGACTGTAGAGCAGCATAACCGGCCGTTTGTGCCCGTATAGACACGCGCGAAACTACAAACCAACCCTCCATGTTGTCAAACGATCACGGCTAACGTAACGTTAACTTACCCGGACGGCATTGGCGAGGCGGATTTTTTTTTCCTTTTTTTTTCCGGGATACTACTAAAAAAAAATCACAACAAACGCGGTACTTACGTGAGATAACGGCCTGAATGATTTGGAAAATCGTCTTTTTTACTCTCTATTTTTTTCTCCTTCTTCTTCCCTTCTCTTTTTCGGCGGAATTTTTAAAGAGTGGTGGGGACACAAATAGAAGAAAGAAGAGAGGCTGTATGTGCCATATGCCTGTGCGAGGATAGCTCGGCGGAACACGAGAGCGCTGCTATCTGAGTGTGTGTCTCAGGAAGAAATGGTCGCTGCTGGAGGAAGGCGGGAGAAGCGGTTGTTAGAGAACACGGGGCGGGGCCTAAAGTACTAAGGCGTGGCTTGTGAAGAGCTACGCAGCTACGTGACTGGACGTTCTGGGGAGGATTTCCAAGAAACGCCAGCCCACTCTCATTAATATTCATTAGCTCACCCTTTAGCTTAGTAGGATTCGGATAGCGGTGGGCGGGGACATCTGTACTCATGAGAGAATTATGTTCTTATAGCAAATTCCTTTTAGAGAAACACACTCATTTGAACATGTATGGGCCAACGTGGGCTCTGTTTATATTGCTTATACGCTGCTTGTACTTTCTGATACATGCTTCCCCCTCTTTGTCATTATATGGAAGTCATTGTTGTTAAATTTAGATCTATAGTATCTTTTGTTGTAGTATAATGTATATTGTTATACTATACAACCATACCAGCAGAACCAGTGAAACCATTACAAAATGTAGTTCTGTACATTTTTGTTAAACGTTTGAGCATCATCAAACTTCAGTTGTATTCCTTCTGATTCATAATGAAGAAATCAACAATGCTGAGGTTCAAAGCTGTCATAACAAACCCTTACACAACGGTACATAAACATGCACAACACTGTAAGATGCAAGTGTTTTCATAGCCGTTTACTAGGTGAAAGGTCATATTTTATGCTTTCAGGTTCTAGTTTGTTTGCCAAGGAATTTCAGATAATTCCCTAAACAGACTAAATAGCTTAATTTTCAGACAAATATCTTGTTAAAATGCACATGGCTACACTGAAGGTCTTGTTTTGATTCAGTGAATTGATGGCAAAACATGTTGCTCCATTTATATTTGAGATCCCTGACACTTTGTCTGCAAATCATGTTATTTACCGTAAATTATACATTTTTAATTGACTTGAATTTTGCATATCATCTGGTATCAGTTAAGTAGTAGCATAAATGTGAATCAGTTCATTATCATTGTCATGATGGCATTACTGGCAGATTACTGTGCTGCTGGATACCACACAGTAACATTATATTGTATATGCTATATCGTATTTACACATTGTAACAATTAGTAACCAGTTTAATTTAGTGAATTCAGCAGTTAAGATAGTGAATCTCAGTAACATCTTTTCTACAACTGTTATTTTTTCAACTACTTTTGGGACAGAATGTATGAAGGGTTAGTTACCAAAGAATGTAATACTTTTTGATTGCCACACGTTTAGCGTTTTTATGCAAAACAAAGGTTGTCTGATTATATGCGAGTTTTATTTAGATAAATGTAGATTTCTTAAAGCTGCTCCAAGGTTGGCATTTAAACAATTCATTTATTTGACATTTTCTTTAAACACCAGTTTAATACTTAAAGCAGCTAAAATGCCTTTAATGTCTTAATCTGAAAATGTATGGATTCAATATAATGAATTTATAATTAGCTTTTATATTTTTAATATATGTAGTTTGGTATATACCTGTTTGTTATTTGAAGGGGTTTAATAAAGGGTAAAAACACCCACATTGCGCATTCTGAACGCATTGTGAACTGAACGAAACACAAGTCCCGATCAGCTGACTGGAAGAAGGGGTTTCAACACGGCGACGCAATTATCTGTGTTTTCAATAATGTTTTCTTAAAAACTATTTTCAGTTTTAACAGATTATTTTGTAGTTTACTGAAGTGACTTCTATCACCGGTAAGTATCGCCAAAGAATGATTTCAATTGAGGCGTAAACGTTGCTCATACAATATTTACAGACAGCAGAACAGCGCATTTAATCCATCGCATCACGTAACGTTAAACGTACACTATATCAGTGTGCACTTTACGATTATAAATTCTGTGTTCAGTCTTTAAACACACGATTAAAGGCAAGACACCTATTATCTGCTGAGGGGGGCAGCTTTAATCTGCTGATGACTCGTGACTGGTCATTGTTATGGAATGAAATGGAGAAGTGTGAATTTGCTCATATGATCAACCTTGAGAGGACTGTATTCTATTTGACAGGTTTTTTTGTTTTGTTGTTGAAGTGTCTCATATGCTATCTTTCTGTTTAAGGACCCTCCCCGTGATCATTTGAGCAGCCATCATGACAGAGTTCTGGCTGATCTCTGCTCCTGGAGAGAAGACCTGCCAGCAGACATGGGACAAGATGAACATGGCCACAAGCCAGACCAACCTGTCCACTAACCACAAGTTCAACATACCTGAACTGAAAGTAAATGACTCCTCATTTTCGAATTCAGTTAAAGCACTGGTTTATTTACAACACATATTTGACTTTTTCCGTTTGTCTAATGAGGTTTGGTGGTGTTTCTCAACAGGTGGGGACTCTGGATGTCCTTGTAGGGCTGTCAGATGAGCTTGCCAAGTTGGACTCTTTCGTAGAGAGGTTTCATATCTACGTTTGACTTTTTATCAGAGTGTTCAGTTAAAAAATGTATACATTTAATTTTTTGATATTATTATATTTTGATCATTATCTGTCACGGAATGCCAGGAGGAAACAGGGTAAGTTCCATGTGCAGTTTATTGAAATAATAACAGAGCAAAACAGAACAAAAACGTGCAAAAGGTAATCCAACCTGACCACAGATAACACAACTGGGAAGACAATACAATCAAGACGCAATGACAGACAGAGTGAGCATGGTATATATAGCTGGGATAATGAGTAAATGATAACAGGTGCTACTGATCAGAACAGAATTAATAAGCAGGGGACTATGGGAAATGGAGTTTAACACATACAACATAGAACAGACAGAGCGCCCTCAAGTGGCCAGTCCAGGGCACCACAACCAAACACCGTGACATTACCCCCCCCTCTACGGAGCGGATACCAGACGCTCCATCAGAGCAAAAAAAAAAGTTCAGGAGGGAGGTGGAATAGAGGCGGACCAGGGGGAGGGATGGCGGGCCAGGACCAAACACGGAAGAGAACCAGGGAACCGAGATAGACTAAGGCATGAGCCCAGAACCGGCAGGATGAAAGGCCAAGGCGGGACCGGCCGGATGGACCAGCAAGACCCCAACCACATAGGACTCCCAGCAGATGGCCAGGACGGAGCCGGAGGAATGAGCCAGTGAGGCTCCTGCCACACCAGAACCCAGGCGGGCAACCAGGACAGAGCCAGAATCCTGTCAGGCAACATTGGTGAGAGTGAAATCCCTCTCAGCAACTCAGGAGTAGCTGAAAACAAGAGCAGAGAGAGTTTAGTCTCAGCAGACTCTGTGGGCTCCCGGAACGAAGCGGGCTCTGGACTGGGCTCCCCGGGAAACTGAGCGGACCTCTGGGTGGTCTCCCGACTCCGGGACTGACGGTCTGACTGGGCTCTTGTGAGCTCCGGGACTGGACGGGCTCTGTAGGTGCGCCTTCGGTGAGCCCGACTGGAGCGGCCTCGGTGAGCTTCCGGACTGGAGCGGCCCCGTTGAGCTCCGGGACTGGACGGCTCGGTGATCTCCGTGCCTGGAGCGTCCCCCCCCCCCCCCCCCCCCCCCCCCCCCCCCCCCCCCCCCCGCCCCCCCCCCCCTCGGTGAGCTCCGGGACTGGAGCGGCCTCGGTGAGCTCCGGGACTGGAGCGGCCTCGGTGAGCTCCGGGACTGGAGCGGCCTCGGTGAGCTCCGGGACTGGAGTGGGCTCGGTGAGCTCCGGGACTGGAGCGGGCTCTGTGAGCTCCGGGACTGGAGCTGGCTCTGTGAGCTCCGGGACTGGAGCTGGCTCTGTGAGCTCCGGGACTGGAGCTGGCTCTGTGAGCTCCGGGACTGGAGCTGGCTCTGTGAGCTCCGGGACTGGAGCTGGCTCTGTGAGCTCCGGGACTGGAGCTGGCTCTGTGAGCTCCGGGACTGGAGCTGGCTCTGTGAGCTCCGGGACTGGAGCTGGCTCTGTGAGCTCCGGGACTGGAGCTGGCTCTGTGAGCTCCGGGACTGGAGCTGGCTCTGTGAGCTCCGGGACTGGAGCTGGCTCTGTGAGCTCCGGGACTGGAGCTGGCTCTGTGAGCTCCGGGACTGGAGCTGGCTCTGTGAGCTCCGGGACTGGAGCGGCCTCGGTGAGCTCCGGGACTGGAGCGGCCTCGGTGAGCTCCGGGACTGGAGCGGCCTCGGTGAGCTCCGGGACTGGAGCGGCCTCGGTGAGCTCCGGGACTGGAGCGGCTCGGTGAGCTCCGGGTCTGGACTGGGCTCGGTGAGCTCCGGGCTCTGGAGCGGGCTCGGTGAGCTCCGGGACCGGAGCGGGCTCCGTGAAATCCGGGACCGGACTGGGCTCGGTGAGCTCCGGGACTGGAGCGGCCTTGTGAGCTCCCGGACTGGAGCGGGCTGTGTGAGCTCCGGGACTGGACTGGGCTGTGTGAGCTCCGGGACTGGACTGGGCTCCGTGAGCTCCGGGACTGGACTGGACTCTGTGAGCTCCGGGACTGGACTGGACTCTGTGAGATCCGGGACTGGACTGGGCTCTGCGAGTTCCGGGACTGGACTGGGCTCTGCGAGTTCCGGGACTGGACTGGGCTCTGCGAGTTCCGGGACTGGACTGGGCTCTGCGAGTTCCGGGACTGGACTGGGCTCTGCGAGTTCCGGGACTGGACTGGGCTCTGCGAGTTCCGGGACTGGACTGGGCTCTGCGAGTTCCGGGACTGGACTGGACTCTGTGAGCTCCGGGACTGGACTGGTCTCTGTGAGCTCCGGGACTGGACTGGTCTCTGTGAGCTCCGGGACTGGACTGGTCTCTGTGAGCTCCGGGACTGGACTGGTCTCTGTGAGCTCCGGGACTGGACTGGTCTCTGTGAGCTCCGGGACTGGACTGGTCTCTGTGAGCTCCGGGACTGGACTGGTCTCTGTGAGCTCCGGGACTGGACTGGTCTCTGTGAGCTCCGGGACTGGACTGGTCTCTGTGAGCTCCGGGACTGGA
Organism: Sinocyclocheilus anophthalmus; assembly: GCA_018155175.1. NCBI lineage: Eukaryota > Metazoa > Chordata > Actinopteri > Cypriniformes > Cyprinidae > Sinocyclocheilus > Sinocyclocheilus anophthalmus. The sequence continues at coordinate 45,614 of JADLZN010011139.1, read as the reverse complement.
CTGGTCTCTGTGAGCTCCGGGACTGGACTGGTCTCTGTGAGCTCCGGGACTGGACTGGTCTCTGTGAGCTCCGGGACTGGACTGGTCTCTGTGAGCTCCGGGACTGGACTGGTCTCTGTGAGCTCCGGGACTGGACTGGTCTCTGTGAGCTCCGGGACTGGACTGGTCTCTGTGAGCTCCGGGACTGGACTGGTCTCTGTGAGCTCCGGGACTGGACTGGTCTCTGTGAGCTCCGGGACTGGACTGGTCTCTGTGAGCTCCGGGACTGGACTGGTCTCTGTGAGCTCCGGGACTGGACTGGTCTCTGTGAGCTCCGGGACTGGACTGGTCTCCGTGAGCTCCGGGACTGGACTGGACTCCGTGAAATCCGGGACCGGACTGGGCTCCGTGAGCTCCGGGACCGGACTGGACTCCGTGAAATCCGGGACCGGACTGGGCTCCGTGAGCTCCGGGACCGGACTGGACTCCGTGAAATCCGGGACCGGACTGGGCTCCGTGAGCTCCGGGACCGGACTGGACTCCGTGAAATCCGGGACCGGACTGGGCTCCGTGAGCTCCGGGACCGGACTGGACTCCGTGAAATCCGGGACCGGACTGGGCTCCGTGAGCTCCGGGACCGGACTGGACTCCGTGAAATCCGGGACTGGACTGGACTCCGCGAGCTCCGGGACTGGACTGGACTCCGTGAGCTCCGGGACTGGACTGGGCTCCGTGAGCTCCGGGACTGGACTGGACTCCGTGAGCTCCGGGACTGGACTGGACTCTGTGAGATCCGGGACTGGACTGGACTCCGTGAGCTCCGGGACTGGACTGGACTCCGTGAAATCCGGGACCGGACTGGGCTCCGTGAGCTCCGGGACCGGACTGGACTCCGTGAAATCCGGGACCGGACTGGGCTCCGTGAGCTCCGGGACCGGAGCGGGCATCGTGTCATCCCGTGACTGGATCGGGCTGCCGGCAATCCGGCGGAGGCGTGCCTCCGTGGCCATCCTGGCTGAGCGTGCTCCGTTGCAATCCGGACTGGAGTCGGCTTCCGTTGCAATCTGGACGAGGCTGGCTTCCGTGCAATCCGGGACACTGGAGTGGTGTCGGTCTTCCGTGCCAATCCGGGAGCTGGAGCGGGCTCCTTGGCAATGCCGGGACTGGACGGCTCTGTGAAATCCGGGACTGGAGCGGGCTCCGTGAGCTCCGGGACTGGAGCGGGCTCCGTGAGATCCGGGACTGGAGCGGGCTGTGGAGTTTGTCCTCCTGTCCTCCTTCTCACCCTCCGCCGCTTAGTGGGAGTCTGAAGGACAGAGGTGGTGAGCTCTGTGAGCTCCCCGACTGGAGCATGCTCTGGAGTGGGCTCTGTGAGCTCCGAGACTGGAGCGGGTTCCTGCATCTCCCGGGGAACTGCAAGGGACTCAGACAGACATGAGATTACCAAGTTGCGGTAACCAAGATAATCAATAAGGCCACAAAAGTCAAGCATCTTAAGCCCATCCATCTCCCTAGTAGGCACGGGATTGTCTAAACCACAATTAAATACTTCTTTCAAGTCTGAGTCATGAAGTCCCATCCGTACCGCAAGGTTCCAAAAGGACTGAGCAAAACCTCTAATCTCCATCCCCCGTTGGCGAAGACCCACCAACATCCGAAGCCGAGCCCTGCACTCCTTCGAAGCAGGAGGAATTATCCGAATGTCCATGGTCAAACAAAAAGGTAAAAAGAAAACAAACTGCTGGATCTAGTAGTGGCTGCTAGATTCTGTCACGGAATGCCAGAAGAGACAAGATAAGATCCAATAGCAGTTTATTGAAAGTAACAAATGATAAAAACAGAACAAAAAACGTGGCAAAAGGTAATCCAAAACATGACCACAGATAACACAAACTGAGAAGACAATATAATCCAGACGCAAATGACAGACAGAGAAGGCATGATATATATAGCTGTGTTAATGATGAACAGGTGTTACCGATTAGACCAGGATTAGTGAGCTGGGGACTATGGGAAATGGAGTTTAACACATACAACATAGAACAGACAGAGCGCCCTCAAGTGGCCAGTCCAGGGCACCACAACCAAACACCGTGACAATTATCAATTACACACAGCGTCATAGTTCCTGTAATTCCCTTAATGGGTTTTTTAAGCTTCTGTCAGGTTAAAGTTCTCTAAATATATTTAAATGTATATTTAGCCTGTGCTGCTGTTATTTTTTGATTTTATTCATTTATTGCCGTTATTTTCCAGCGTAGTGAGAAAAGTGGCCCAGTACATGGCTGATGTCTTAGAGGACAGTCGAGATAAAGTTCAGGAGAATCTTTTGGCCAGTGGAGGCAAGTGAACTTCAAATCCTCAGTACATACTAACCACAATATTGATGGTAAACAATACTACTCTTAATTATTATCACAATCACATAAACATTTAACAGGTACTAATGTCAATTTGACATTTATATAACATTTTGTCAAATAAGAATACATGTAATCTTTCATAGTCTAGTCTGTCATATTTGAATGTCCTAGTATATTACCTTTATATGATTATAAATATTTATAATGAATAACTCTTTCCATACAGTTGATCTGGTCACATATGTTACACGGTTCCAGTGGGATATGGCCAAGTATCCAATCAAACAGTCCCTTAAGAACATCTCAGAGATCATGTCCAAGGTGAGGCATGTTCAAATATTTTGTCATTGTTTATAATATAAGGAGATTTCTTTTTCTTTAAATTTCCTGTTTTGTTCTCTGTTCTTAGCAAGTGAGTCAGATTGACAATGATCTCAAAGCCAGAGCTTCAGCTTATAATAGCCTAAAAGGGAACCTTCAGAGTCTGGAGAGAAAGAGTGTGTAAGTGGGAGGAGTTTCATATTCTTAATTTATTTGTGAAATTCTGTGTTGCTTTAATCATTTTAAGTGATCTTAAATAACAACATGTCTTGTCCACTAGAGGGAGTCTTTTGACTAGGAGTTTGGCTGATATAGTCAAGAAAAATGATTTTGTTCTAGACTCTGAATACCTTACTACTCTGCTTGTAGTTGTTCCAAAGTAAGTCAAGCTGGAGTTTTTGTGCTTTTCTTTGTATTTTGCGCTTTTAAAATGTTTCTTCGTTGGATTAAAATTATGCCAATATTTTCTCACCCTCATGTTCTTCCAAACCTGTGTGACTTTCTTTATGTGGAATGCAAAAGAAGATAATTATATCGGTCAGAAAACAGTTTCTGTTCCCATTGACTTCTCATTGAATTGTTCCATAAAAGTTTTTGTCTATACTGTGGAAGAACTATTTTTTTTCTTACGAACAATATTAAGAATATCTTCATTTGCATTTTGCAGAAGGTGTGAGTAAATGATGACACAGTTTTAATTTTTGGGTGAACTATCCCTATAACTTAGAATGAACATATTTTGTTTTATTATATATGTTGTTACCTCTGCAAAACTAATTTTTGCCCTTTTTATGGCCTAAAAAGGACTAGTTATCCTGACTGGCAGAAGACATATGAAACTCTTTCTGAAATGGTGGTTCCAAGATCCACAAAGTGAGTAAAATTTAATGACGATCTTAAAATTAATTCACCTAAAGTATAGAATTCTGAACTTTGTGTTGCCTGTATTTAAATCTTGACATCATTACGCTTTGCTTTTGGTGGACATGTCAATTTGTCAGACTGTATCTATGGAAACCTTGCCCTTCTGTTATTGCTGTAACACACAGTAATGCAGGCACTACAGTGCAATATGCTTCTGCACACAAATTATGCTGTCCAAAACACTGTGCACAACTTTATGTGCTCAATTAATCAGAAGTAATCAGAAATCATAAGGAAGACCAAGGAACATTTCAAGGAGATTCAACAACACAGAGAACAAATTTCATTCAGTGCAAAGAACATTTCCAAGACTTTGAATAGATCTCATTAAACAAAACATGAAACCGTGAACCGTGAACCTGACCAGAACTGTCAGTTCGGTGCTTTAAGAAAAATGAATAAAAAATCTATGGCAGAAACTGCAAGTGGAAAAAACACTTTTGTACACTTAATGAGATCGAAGTTTGAAATTGAGAAATACCTACCTAAGTTATGCTTTTTATAAATCATCTTTTTTACCTTATTAATTACTTTGTGTTGATAAGTGGCAGCATGTGGCTTTATAGACCTCATGTTGTAATGGAATTCACGCTTTTAATTAATTCAGAGCTTTATCCAGTAGAATGAGGGAAAATGCTGCTCTGTGATGGTGATAGTGACTGACCTCAACTCCGATTTTTCATCTGCTCTTCTGTTAGGCTTTTATTTGAAGACCAAGACAGTGGGTTGTTTAGTGTTACATTCTTCAGGAAGGCTATTGATGACTTCAAACACAAAGCAAGAGAAAACAAGTAAGTCCTTGAAGCTTTACAGTCTATAGTTGTTATTTTGTCAAATGGAGCTGAAAATCTGTTTGAAACCGTCCTGTAGTCTCAAGTCCTTAAGTGTATTTGAATGTCAGATTTGCAAATATACTGCTGTTCAAAAATGTGTTATGTTTTTGAAAGAAGTATCTTATGTTCACTAAAGCTACATTTAATGTAATTTTTCCTTTGATGGCAAAGTTGAATTTTCAGCATCATTACTTCAGTCTTATGTGTCACATGATCCTTTAGAAATCATTGTAAATTCTCTTATTAAAAATCCTTTTTAAGTTAACTTTTAGTTTTTTTAGTTCTGTTGACAGTTTTGTCCCATATTTCACGAATCAGTGTAGATATATTCTCAGATTATGAATGACATACTGTTGTAAGACTGTTATAATGTATCACAATGTGTTTGAGTGTCTGTCTGTTTTTGATGTTCACTGATGCCATCATGTCTTTCAGCTGAATCAGAGGAAAGCTGACCCTGTGTTACTGATTTTTTTCAGGTTCATGGTGCGTGATTTTCAGTACAATGAAGAGGAGATGAAAGCAGACAAAGAGGAGATGACTCGCCTCTCCACTGACAAGAAAAAGCAATTTGTATGCATGCAGCTGTCTAAATTGTATTCTCTATTGAACATGAGAAAATCCTCCACAATGATGTTGATGAGTAACCTCAAAACTCATCAACCTCACAGCCAGCTTGAGAGGCCCTGGGCCTTGATTAGTCTTCATTTAAGTAATTAGAAAGAGAAAAGATAAGTAATGATAACAACGGTCAATCTGCTTCTGCACCTCAGGGTCCTTTGGTGCGTTGGCTTAAAGTAAACTTCAGTGAGGCTTTCATCGCATGGATACACATCAAGGCACTCCGGGTTTTTACAGAGTCAGTCTTGAGGTACAGTATGTGCAAATCTGTTTACAGCGTATGAATCTATTTCATATGTAGATGTAGATTGTCTGATGTAAGACCTGCATATTTGTATTGAACAGGTATGGCCTGCCAGTCAATTTCCAGGCCATGCTGCTTCAGCCAATCAAGAAGAATGTAAAGAAACTGAGGGAAGTTCTGCAGGACCTTTACAAACACTTGGACAGCAATGCTACTGTTATTGATGTGAGCTATTATTAAGATTCTTTATATTTTTGAAAGAGGTCTGTTATGTTCACCAATGCTGCATTTATTTAATCAAAAATACAGAAAAGTAAATAGTGGTAATAATGTGTAATATTGTGTCAATTTAAAGGGGTCATATGATTTTGCTAAAAATAACATTATTTTGTGTGTTTGGTGTAATGCAATGTGTTTATGCAGTTTAAGGTTAAAAAATTGCACATTATTGTTGCTCCTCTCTGCCCCGGCTTTCTGAAACACGTCGGTTTTTACAAAGCTCATCGGTCTGGAAAAGCGAGGTGTCCAATGCTTGGCCAGCTATCCAGTGTTTTGTGATTGGCCGAATACCTCAATCGTGTGACTGAAATGTTACGCCCCTTACCAATTTGGAAACACACAGCGTCTGCATGACATGGCAAGCGTGACAATCCCTACAGAAGATACAAGTTACACACCTCCTTTCTTTGCGTAAACATTTGGGTGGTGTTATGCACATCTTCCCACACAGTGAAGTAGATATGTGAGGGCGTGTTTAAACGAGGCGTTTACGGATCTTATATATGCACAAACAGCTTGTAACACTCAAAATAACTCCCCTTTAAAATACTGATCTCTATTCAGTTGCCGATCACAAGCATACTTACATTTAAAATATATTACATTTAACATATATTAATATGCAGTTTTTACTATTTGGCAAAGCTGAATTATATTACAATTATGCCAGTCTTCAGTGTCCATGACTCCTTCCATAAATCATACTATATGCTGATTTTCTGCTTCACGAAATCTTTCTTATTATTATTATCAGTGTTTAAACCAGGTTATACACTACCATTCAAATGTTTGGGGTAATAAGATAAAAATTTACTCACTAATCTATCAAAAGGGTGCATAAATTGATCAAAAGTGACAGTAAGACATTTATAATGTCACACAAAAGATTTATATTTCAATTAAATGTTGTTCGTTTGAACTGTCTAGTCATCAACAATTCCGAAAATTATCAGTTTCCACAAAAATATGAACAACATTGATAATAATAGGAACCATTATTAATAATTTAGCATCAATAATAGTTGAAAAAAGGGATAGTTAACCCATAACTGAAAATTCTGCCATCATTTTTACCCTCAAGTTGTTCCAAACCTTTATGAGTTTCTTTCTTCTGTTAAACACAAAAGAAGATATTTTGAGTTACCAAACAGTTTCTGCAGCACTTGACTTTCCAAATATGAAAAATAACATGGAAGTCAATGGTACGGCATCAAATGTTCGGTTACCACCCCATTTTCTCAAAATATTAATATTTTCTTGGTGTTCAACAGAATAAGAAACTCACACAGGTTTGGAACAACTTGAAGTTGAGAATTAAAATGTTTTGCTGAACTATCCTTTTAAGCACCAAATCAGTATATTAGAATGATTTCTGAAGGATCATGTGACAATAAAAACCTGAGTAATGGCAGCTGAATATTCACCACAGAAATGCCATCACAGAAATTAAGTACATTTTAAAATATATTCAAATACAAAATAGTTATGTGAAATATTTCACAATATTACTGTTTTTACTGTATTTTTTATTAAAATAAATGCAGCCTTGGTGAGCATAAGAAAATTGCCTAATTGAAGATATAGAGATATCACAGCTGATTTGTTCATTTTTTATTGTTATAGGCATCTATGGACATCCCAGGTCTGAATCTCAGCCAGCAAGAGTACTATCCGTATGCTTACTACAAGATTGACTGCAACCTCCTTGACTTCAAATAGAATTCAAATTCCAATTCACCATTCCATCCTGCATCACAGAGACTGAACCCAATAATGTATTAAACACTTACTGTTTATCTTTACTTCTTTTTTTTTTTACCTCTCTGTTAGTACCTTCCTCTCACTGCCTCATTCCTTTATCATTCCTGCAGATCACTATTTCAAATAAGAGGTCTCAGAATCTCACCATATGTGTTATTATTGGTTTAATTTGTTTACAAATGAAGGATTTTCAGGGGTTTTAAAATTTGTCCTTCGGGGGCATGTGTGGTCCAACACTGAACACTCGTCTTTCGCTGAGCCTGTAATGGCTGTGCATTCTGTTGTTTTTAATTTTCTGTTGGTGCTTACTCTGTGCCATGTGCGGGTAATGCAGTGATTATGTTTAATTGTGTTGTTAAGGAACCACTATGTGTGTGTTTGTCTGTGTTTGTGCTTGTGAGATTAAATGTATTCATGTTTTTGCTGGAAAAGGTGAAATACATGATCACATACTGAATGTAAAGACCAATCAAAGTCAATAAAATTACAGCACATAATTTTCTTTATTCTGTTTTGTTGTCAGGAGTGAGGAACTATATTCAAATTACCATATATGTGACCCTGAACCACAAAACAAAAAGATACATTATCTGAAAGCTGAATAAATAAAGTAATTCCTACATTTGAAAAGGATTTCCAATTTTTTGGTTGAAGAGACAAGTTGAATCCTGAATCTGAAAATCTAAATAATGAGAAAATTGCCTTTAAAATGGTCCAAATTAAGTCATTAGCAATGCATATTACTAATCAAAAATTAAGTTTTGATATGTTTACAGTAGGAAATTTACAAAATATCTTCATGGAATGTGATCTTAATATCCTAATGATTTTCTTGGCAGAAAAGAAAAATCGATCATTTTGACCCATACAATGAATTGTTGGCTATTGCACAACTCATAATCCCATAAATGTACCCTTATGACTGCTTTTGTGGTCCAGGGTCACATATGCACTGATTTAGCAGAATTATTGGAAGGAAATGACTGTCATATATAAATGACTCAAATATCAATCTCTGTTTCCTTAAAGCAAGTACCATGGCAGCACCAGTGTACAGTAATACCAGGGCACTTTTATAAAACAGTAAGTCGAGGGCTAATAAGGATGTCCAGAAATATTTTAATAATATTTTAGAATTTCATGTTTTCATGTTGGTTTCATAGATTTTATTTAATGACTCTAATAACTTTGATTTAATGACTCTTTTTAATTAATCTTTTTTCATTATAAAATGTCAAGTGGTGTAACATCAGACAGAAAGTACTAAAATATTTTATATCTACAAAATATAGCCTACTGACATAAATCTATTGACATTGCCGACACAGTAATGACGATCAAAAATAGCTTGGTTACACCACACTGACATTGATTTGTAATTTATGAAAAATCTTGCATTAAATTGGAAAATACAAAACTAGCACTCTCATCATCACTCCTGTGTGTAGCCTATGTGTGTGGTTTATAATATATACATATAAAAGTTTGCATGTGAACACGTTTTTTTGTGCTAGAACATGTCACTAAAACGTAAACGTATTCCTCTCTCGTCTGTTTTGGTGCAGATCGCCTCTACACAGTATCACAACAAATTGATGACGTAAAGGATGACAAAGCTCAAGTTTGGCAAATGCACGAGGGCACTCATTCACTCACAGCTGCGCGTGGGAACGGAGCATAATCGCGCGCGCTCGTCTGCATCATTTATTAGCGCATGCAGCGCTCCATCTTATTTCAATGGGCTGCGGTGGGAGTCGAGCAGATGCTATTGAACCGCGATATCATGAGAGCTGGACCAGAGAAACCGAATCGACGTGGCTTACCAATACTGATGCTGAAATCCCCAACGGCGTGACTTCTAAGAACCGCGTCGTGCGAGGAGAATCTAGCCATCTTATTAAAGACAATTCAAAACTATCAGGTATATGCTGTTTTTGGTAAAAGTAACAGAGTTATAATATGCATACACATACTGTTGAAAATATAAGCTATTTATCTGATGCAAATGCTTTAAGATGCTGCGGGTTTTCTCTAAATTAAAATCAAAGTTTGTTTGGCTTCATTACTCTCTTTTGAAATCTCAGTTAGTTCTAAAATAGTTTTTAATTTAGGCAAAAAAAGAAGCTTTTTGTGACATATTGTCACTTCCTCCCCAGGTAGAGGTATGGAGGCCAGATCCTGTGGAGACAGAGGCAGACAGATGGTTAATGCAGGAACTCAATGTGGAAAGCAGGTTTTGACTTCCAGCACCTGCACAAAAACATCCTGCAGTCATGAGGTCTCAGTCACTGAATAAAAAACGAACAGCTATTTATGAAATAGTACACATTCAAAGGTCTCATATGCATAATTCGTCAAACTTCAGGGTTTTGACAATGTATACAGGCAAAGCAGGCTGAAAGAACAGCTGTGTCAATGTTTGAATAACATTAAGTCTGCTTTTCGTTCGATGCATGGTGACAGCTTGTTTGTGTTTTACAGCAGATAAGTGACTCAAAGCAGACAACGCATGAGGAGGAAACTACTCATTCTGAAGGGGTTTCATCTAATGCTGCATCTAACCCAGGGGAGCCATGAGGAGAAAACAACCCCATCTTTGTCTGATGCAGAGGATATACTCTGAAACCCAGAGGAGTTCAGCGATGTCGATTATGGGCTATATAAGAAACCATAAGCTGTAAAGTGAAATAGAGCTTCACAAGAGATGATATCTTTTTAATGCACACTTAGCCTATAGAAATATGCTTTGCTTTAGTTTGTTGCAAAACTTGGTTAAAAAGTTGCATCTGATTATTAGCATGGCAAATGTAGATTTTAATCAACCCTGATATCCTCACAGGAGTTACTGAGCAAAGCACATTCATAATGTTAATACATTCAGGTTCATAAAATAAATTCACGTTCATAATGTTGCACAAAAGAGTTATTGCTCGCAGTTAATAATAGCTCTCAGATTTTCACTGTGCAATTTGAATGCTAATTACATATTATAAAAGACAAGGCTACTGAATATTTTTGTCATGCCTAAACACTTGTAAAAGCACAACAACAATTAATTGATTGGTTCGTTAATATTATGACCTTCGTTCTTTTATTTATGTTTTTTGGTAATTCCATTCTTGTAAATACTGCAGTTTACTGCAAATTGCAAGGTATTTTTTGGCATGTATCTGAAATTATTAATTATTACATTTTAATTTAAGTTAAAATGTATTTTATTTAGTGTGACAACATTTTTTTTTTACCCTGCTTTATTTAATATGGACAGCTAAGTGCTGTAAAATCACTGGAACCACTAGATAGAGCAGTTTATCTTACATTTCAATTGCACAAGCAATTGAGACATTACCTGTACATAGTTTTACCAGATCTTAATGCTGCATCACAAAATAGACAATTTCTTTTATAGAAATGTTTAACTTATCCCAAAACTATGTTAATTAATGTCAAGTACAAAGAGCAATGCTGTTACCTATAGCAACATGTATGATGCAACATTGTTTTTGTGTGTGAATTTGATTTAAATTCTACTGTCCAACACAATAATTATGCCATCCCTTATCATCATCACTTCACAACAATTGAAATTCAAAATGGTAAACATGTAGGAAATGTTTTTATGATTCATAACAGCAAATAAAATACCAAATATAGAAATGCATTAACACAGTTTACTCCGAAAACATATCTGACACATTGTGTAGTCACCTTCACACTCATGCAGGGACAGAGGCTGCAAATTTGTATGTGCAGAGCATCTGCTGCATGAAATGTAATGCTATTCTTTCTCAATGACCAGAAACAGAAATAAATAAAATAAATGGAGCATATTTAAGTCTCTACTGATTTTTGCAATATGCTATTTGTTGCTCTTGAAAAGAGCTGTGAAGTGTTACAACCAACCACCGCTATATATTAATTTATAGTTACCAATTTAGTTTTATACTATATCCGTTACCAAGCAAATCAAATTCTAAACCAGACATGATATTTTACTTTATTACCTCAAAGATCCCGTACATTTTTAATTTTTTTTGCTTTTACCATTTCAATTACTATAGCTGTCGTTCATTTGGTTAAGCCAACAGAATCCCTGTGTCTACATTAAATCCACAATTTAGTTTACAATTTTGCGTTGTCACCTTTTTATAGAGAAAAGGGTACAGCAGTCTAATTATTAATGAATCAGCTTTAATTGGGCAATCTAAAACTAAATGTTAATCTATTTGAATTGAGCACAGGCCACTGGTGCATAGCCTTACTGTTATTCCTCAATCATTTGACTGGCGCCAAGTGTATTTGCATACCAAATAATTTGACATTTAACGGGTTAACATTTAAATTTCACAGTTAGATTTAAATTAAACGTTTTCAATCAGAATTAGGTCAAGATTTAACATATGTAGCCTACTAACATTAACTTTCAGATGTGTTAGCTTGTTATTTTTTTTTTTTTAATTAGACACTGTAGACAAACCATTTCTGGCTACGCGTTTTGGCTAATTCTAAAGTTCTTACATTATTATAAAATGTGGTAAAAGTCTTCTTAACAGTTTGTTTTGTGAAACACCTGGCCGAGGATATGACTGACTCTGAGACCATGCGGAAAAGTCATCCGAGCGCCTCTCAGAGTCGAACAGCAGCAGCAGCGGCGCGAGCTCAGAAGTAGCGTCACAGACAGCGGAGGACGACACGCGCGCGCTGCTTCTAGATGACAGACCTAACGTAAACATACCTTTCCTGCCTCTTTATCACCCTAACACAGTCTCTCCTGCTCTCGGGAAGCCTGGAGAAGAAGAATGACTGACGAAGGAATGCTAATCTCACCGTCGGCTCTCCAGGATCCCGGGGACGGAGCGAAACCTGAAGACATCAGTATGGATTGTACGGACGGGGAAGATGAATTGTGTTTGGAGGAGATTTTAACTCTGTACAGTCAGCCGATCAATGAGGAGCAAGCCTGGGCCGTGTGTTATCAGTGTTGCAGGTGGTTAACTCAAAAACAGAGACGGAAAGAGACAGGTGGGAGTCCACCTGGACGGATTGCGGGTCCTGGAGATGTGAGGATCCGGAAGGACGGGACTGTGAAATTACATCAACAGAGCAGTCCAGGTAAACTGAGTGTTTACAGAGAGAAGTCCAAGTAAACGCAGTAAATGGCGCAGCATGAAGCCAGCTAAACAGCAATGGCATTGAGACGCGTTATTTACAGCTGACGCGTAAATATAAGCGAAATTATGATTAATGGAGGCCATTTCGAATTCTAGACAGATTTAGATATGTACCTGCAGCTCAGATCTAGCTTTTCACCGATTATTTTAGGTGTTTTATTCGATAATTTAAATATATAATTGTATGTATATATCATATGCTTTTGATTTTATTAGCACCTCATGGTTTTAACCAATATTCAATGCAATGCAAACCACTCTCCATAATACCGGTTATATCGTGGCTACCATCGTGCCACTGTAAACAATAGGGCCATGTGATGGATTCATCCATAAGCACCTTCAGTCATGAGGGCAACATAAGGGGCCTGCTCTTTGGCCTAGTACTCGTGTGATATCATGCATATATACTTCTCATCTTGATTCAACATTTAGGCATGTTTATGTATTGTTCAGAATATTGTTCAGGTATGATAAGTGTAGAACATTTAGAGTGGTAAATACAGCTCTGATGTTATACTCCCAATCATATTTAGTGCATTGGATGTTCCAAGTGAATAATATTAAACCACTTTAAATTAAAATATACCATCAGATCACTGGTTCAAATGATTTATTTTATATCAATATGAGAATGAATAGCAAGGCTTTGAATATAGATAATAACTAGATTTTCTTTTTCAAAATCGTCATCATTTCAAAAAATTAATTTAGAGAGTGGGATGTCTCAGACAGAACTAGTATAATTAAATTAGCAACCATTATCTCATTTGGGTTCCTTAGCCTCAGGCTTTTGGATTTGGCTTCCATCTCTGTTTCTCCTTTGGGAGTCAATCTGACTGCTGGTTATAAGTATAATTATTGGGATGAGTGTCTCAATCCTTCTATCTCCCTAACAAGGATTTAGACATGATAGTCAGTTATTTGAGCTCTTTTTGCTGTTTTATATAGCTAGTATCTTCATCTGAGATTTAATTTCCAAAGCACACTTCCATAGGTTTTTTCAGCTTGAAGTAATTTAGATCAAGACAGTCATAGTATACCTATGCCGTTTGATAGTCCCTCTTAATAGAATTTTTTTTTTTTTGAAGTGAAATGATATGTCTCCTGTTTCTTTATTAAGTATAGAAGTGTAATGCCAAATGTAAAGCAAGTAATTAGATCAGATGGTCCCTATCGGGCAGGAACATCAATGCTTATGTAACATGATCTGCTGAATTCTGCTCTCCTGGGGAAGTTTGCTTGATACATTCAAATTACGCTGACTGACCAATGATATCAGACTGTGGGTTGTGAACCTGCCAGTTTCTGTCATGGTCTATCCCTGGTGAATAGATCTGTCCCTCAAAACGAACAAAACAGTTTGAGAGTCTATTAGAGATTTGATGTGTAAATAAGGACCAACATCTGCTTCCAAGCTCCAGGCAATGCTTCAGTGATGTTTATGTCTTCTTTTGATTCATAGTTGCTGCAACCCTGGAAATAGCATGTATTCCAACTAGAAAAATTAAATATGAAAGTGTAATCTCTGAAGATCACGAGAAGCCTAAGATATAGGTTAATCTGAGATTGATAACGCTTTCACTTTCTGTCATACAAGGTGCTATGATTGCATGAAAAGCATCAGAATATATTGCATATTTGTCACAGATGTTGTTGCTAGTATTTTCCATGAACAAATATTAATATACGAACATTAACATATTTAGTAATCCACTTGGTGGCTCTATTTTAAGTTAATTGTCTGACTAAGCTCAAAAATATGAATATTTATTGAAAATAAATAAATGCAGAGTAATTTTTAGCAGCATGGGTTTGCACCTTTTCCTTTTTGTCCCAATTTTGGTTAGTAACTTTCCTATTGAGTCAACACCCTTGTGAATGGCTGTCCATGGTAAGAAGGTCACATTGTAGGATGAATTATTTCCAGTGATCTCCTTTCATTTTTATAGGAAGATAATATTACAGTATTTGTCTGTTTTCATACAACAATGTCATTGGCATCTGTTTTGCACTAAAAGACAAAAGAACCTCTTCAAAAACACCTCTTTCATGTCCGGATGGTGCAGGTTAGACTCTATGAGGATTCAGTTTCAGACGTCTTTGCACATTTTCAGTTATATGTGAGATTCAGTTGTTGAAAGTGGCCGTTGCAATGACACTGGGTTCATTCATTAGGGGCAGAAATGAACTCTGGGTCTCTGCCAATCCCAGAGGAGGCTCTTTCTTTTAACGCTGTAACGTTATACTTCCAGTGCCACTGAAGGAAGGGCTAAAAGACAGACATTACGATTCTAACCCCAGTGTGTTGTGTATTTCAGGCTCAATGGGCACAAATTGCGTCTCTGTCTGCCTCTTATAGATTTGAGTTAAATATTTCATGTGAAGGTTGTCTGAGGTGAACCCCTGGGTCCCTCTGTGTAATATAGAAATGGGGGAGGGGGTTTGTCATGGTCAATTTCCCTTCTATGAAATTTATTCATGGCTGCAACCCATACTGCACACTTCTCTAGAAAGATGCTGTTAATTAACAGTGCTTGCTAAGGTCAGCATCTCTTTTATTATCGCATAATCATATGCATTAAAATTAAGCACCTATCTCGTCCTCATTTGTGCTTCGAAAATGAATGTTACCTCAAATCATGTGGCATGTTGAGGTGTGATATTTACCTTTTTGATTTTTGGTTCCAATTAAAAACAAACAAAAAAACCTTTAGACTTGCATTGAAAGATGGACCAAGTACTACCGTCTCTTTTTTTTCTTTGGACCAAAAAAACCATTCAGAACATCCTATGAACTGGTTCTAGAAACCACCAGTTCTAGCCACAAAATAGAATGTGACAGTCAGGTTTCGAAGTAAAAATGTTATTTACTTTCTCCATGAGCAAATATATATATTTTTAGTAATTACTTATAAACCATTAAAGACAGACTTACTGTGATCTTTGAGGTTGGTAATCAATGGTACATGCTGATGCCATCAGCATGCATTTTGTCAACTTTTTTTTTTTATAATCATGTTTAACCGCATAATTGGTGAAAAACTATATTACCCATGATTTTGCAAAGAAATCTGCACCAATCATAGAATCAAAACAAACAAATCACGCCAAAAGAACTCTTTAGCACTCACCTGCTCCCTTGAAGAGCTGCGAATGACTTAACAGTCGATCTCCCTACACTCTCAAACTACTTAAATATTTATGTATATATGCATATTAGGCAAAAAAAACATAAAATATATTATTTCCAAACACATAAACAACATCAATAGTTTTATATTTCTCCAGCGTTTGTAATTCGATTATATCACTTCTTGTTGTTCTTTTCTGCATTAAAGCAATTAAACACAGTCTTGTACCTTGTACATTTTGTACATTTTAAATACTTTTTAAATAAGTTTTTGCTTCAAATAAAAGTGTGTAATGTTTTTATTGACCTCATACAATAGAAATAAATACATAGGAAAAATAGGCTGCATAAATAATACTTCTGTAACTAAGGCTGCAGAAAAAGTACTATTGCATAGTACTATTGCAAGTACAGAGCAACTTCAATCCAACAATTGCATTAGCAGCACACTAACAACCACCCAGAAGACCTTAGCAATAGGGTTGGGTATTGTTTGGGTTTTTACGATACCGTTGCCAAATCGATACTTTTAAAACGGTACCGGTGCCTGAACCGATGAAAAATAAAAATTACCCAAAATAGGATGGATTGGCCATTATTGAGCGCTATAAACACATTTAATGTCTGTTTCATTCATACTGGACGCCAGAGGGCGCCCTCGTGCAGAAACTCCACATGTGCATCACAGAAGGAATAAGACTCAGGAAATCCCTAATATGGACAAAGACATGCTATTATAGCTGCAACTGAGTAAACAGAAGATATAAACGTTTTAAATGATAAAACAAAGACAATTAACACTAGATTCCGACAATGTATAGTTTATTGGTGTTATTCAAGACATCTTTGGTATTTTCATCATAATTAAGTATATTTATAATCCATTGCTAATCGACATAGCCATTTTACCATATGCTTTTTACAGTATAGAACATATTTTCTGCCTCATTCTGTGACAAGAAGACGCATCAGATCACAAAAGGAAGCATTTGACTGGTGTTTTGTTGGACAACAGGTTTAGAAACGATTCTCATTGCAAGTCATTACAAGGGAAGTTTAGCTTTAGGCATTTAATTAGAAGGTGTCTCTTATGTCTAGCTAATGTTGATTCCCCTTTTCCTAGCTAGATAAACTGTAATCACTGCTTGCCATTCAGAGCAAGTGTAATTGCTGCATTCGCACGCGCTCCTCGGATGCTCTCATTTCCCGAGTTGTGCTTTTAAGTCGGAATGTGAAAACAACATGGGCACTCGCGTTATTATAAAGATGTGTTGGATTTGTATTATTAGAGCTTTTCGACTTGCGTTTGTGAATTTTCTCAGTCGGGAAATTATTTTTCACGTGCGGTGCCGGTGATCCTTATGTCAGTTTCGGAGAACCAGAGAACAGATATTTCAATCGATCGCTCAAGCATTTAAGTGGCACCGAAGTGAGGCACCGAAATCTGCGTTCTGATTCAGTTCTAGTACATACCGGTTACATGGGTACCCAACCCTACATCGGTACCCAACCCTACTTAGCAAAACACCCTGGCAACCGCCTAACAATCCTTGACACATTAGCAGCTACCCAGAATTGAAAAAAAACAATCTC
This sequence comes from Sinocyclocheilus anophthalmus, assembly GCA_018155175.1. Lineage (NCBI taxonomy): Eukaryota > Metazoa > Chordata > Actinopteri > Cypriniformes > Cyprinidae > Sinocyclocheilus > Sinocyclocheilus anophthalmus. The sequence continues at coordinate 28,392 of JADLZN010011139.1, read as the reverse complement.
TAGATGTAGATGGTCAAGCTTGTTGATAAAGAGAAAATTGTAACATATGTGAAAAATGAATGATTTGTGGTATGTGAATTTAAAACACTGAGTATGATAATGTATATCTGATTGGATTATCTTTCTTTTTCCTTCTCCCCATTACAGATAAACACATCCCGCCCAGTACATCAATAGAGGTGAGTCATGTTCGCTTTTGTCGAGGTGCCAGACTGGTTTTTGACTTTTGAGAGAAATGAGTCATTCTGTTGCTATATTTGGTTTTGGGCATCATCCTGACAAGCCATCCTGAGGAAAAAGCTAGTTTTCATCTCGGTATATTTGGTTTCTGAAGGTTTCTAGATGCAGGTTTATTTTTGCTGACTCTGTGCTGCTGTCTGTGTCCATGGTGTGGATACTTGCCAATGAGATTTAGGTGTGAGTGGTTTTCAGGAGTGTCTGTGTCGATGGCAACCTCATTGTCTTGATGGTATTCATTAGCTCTTTGTTCTTTGTCGGTGTGACAACCATGTGGATCTCAGTCTGCCTCAAAGATTGAGTGTTTGGGTCTCTAAAGCTCTCTGCCACTTTGGGAAGTAGCCAGAGCTTTGCTGTAATCCATTCGGAAATAGTTTTCCCAAGCTTTTCAGCACCAAGAGATCTGCTGTCCGACCCAAACAGAACAAGACATATTTACTGCCTTTTGATTTAGTAAACAAGAGAGTCCTATACATATACGTACTGTGTGTTATGCTAAAAATACTGAAGATCTTTTGGCTAAATGTGATAGATTTTAAAATGCCCTCAGCGGTAACAGATGGGTCCACAGGAGGGATGCGCACATGCAAGCATGCGCCCACACAGCAACACACACACAGACTGGCAAACAAAAAGAACACATGCGGCTGTGCATGCATGCATTCGGAGCCTTCTCTGAACGAGAGTTACAATAGAGTCTGATCTAGATCGTGACCGTGAATGGGAGGATATTCAAAGAGAGAACAGCAGGGCCCTGCCTATTCTGCACACAAACACTATCTCTTCTCCTATTGAGTTGATACATAGCAAAGATATGCCATTTTGTAAACATTCATGAACCATGTGACAACTTTCGATAATTTAATGTTCTTTAAGTTAAATAGTGTCTGTTCCTTGCTGATGTATGTAATGTGAGCAATTCAAATCGGCCATAAATTCCGTTTTACTCACCCTCATGTTGTTCAAAATTGTGTGACTGGCTTTCGTACGTGGAACACAAAAGGAGACATTTTGAATAATGTGCTGGTTGCTCTTTTACATGCAATTGCCATGAGGGAAGAGCCATGAGAGTTTTCAAGCTTAAAAAAAGACTCAAAAGTGAGATAAAAGTATCATAAAATTATCCATATTTCGTGTCTACTGAAATCAAATGATAGTGTTGTGTGAGAACCAGACCTAAATACTGATAATCTTAATAGAGTAGAGTAGCAATGATGGGTTGTTGCTATGTTCAACAAGCCACGCCACACATCATGTTCTCACGCAGTGAAAAATACATTGTGGAGCAAAGAGAAAACTGACAGCTTGCCAACAGACAAGACTGAGCAGGTTACTTCTGGCATGAAACAGAAGTCTTAGCTTTCAGATTTTGTAATTTTTTAAAGAAATTCAAACGGTAAATACCGTTTTGTGGTTCTTTAATGTGTCGTGACATTGCTGTAGCGCCTCAGTTCAAGTGGCACGTGAACCCATCATCTTTTCATATTTACTATACAGCACGAAATAAACATGAATGAACATCAGAAGGTGTTTTATTTTAACCAGCAGAAAGATGTCAGTACACCATTTTTCAAGTTTAAATTCACCAATAAGTAATCTACTCTCTTGTCTGATTTGTTTGTCGGACCAAATGGCAGATTCAGCAATGGGATTGGTCAGATCACCTGCCAATCAAGCTCCCTGCGAAGGGACAATAGCATGGAAAAGAGCAACCACCACAATCTCAAAATATCTCCTTTCGTGCTCCACTGAAAAATAAAGTTTTGCAGGTTTGGAACAACATGAGGGTAAGTAATGGATGACAGAATCTTTGTTTGTACATAATGTTTCATGTGGTACACTTAGTGAGATCAGAGCTTTGGGCTAAGGCGTCCTCCTCATCATAAAGTCTACACTGTCTGAGGGCAGTAATGAGACGGGTTGTGTGTGTGTGTGTGTGCTCTGTTCTGCATGACTGCACCTCTCGCTCAGTGATCATGTGATGTTTTAGTATGTGTGTTTAAGACCTCGCCCTCATTTGAGCGCTGGCTCTACACTGAATGAAGTGTTAGCAAACTGTTGCTCGCCACAGACAGGCTACGTCCACAGCCCCCTCTGGATGTGTCCCAAACCGACTGCCCAGTGAGTCAGAGACTTAACTGTAGTGTTTTTGCATGAAAGTGCCTCCTAAGGAATCTGGTTTCAGATAGGCATCATAATGTTCCACCTAATAATCTACAACAGATTCAAGTGAGCTTAAGATATGACAACGGGATTTTTTTTTTATTGCTACAATACTTATTTTTTAGCAGAAGAGTCAGTGATGAGTAGTCAGTTTATTAATTTCTGTTTCGTGTGGTTTGAATCTTTTGTTTTCCAAATTAAAAAAAGTTTAAATTTAATGACTCAAAAATGTCATGTGGTCTAACATACATCTTAATCTTTATATAATAATGTTTGTTAAAATATTACTTAAAAAAAAAATGCTAATAAAAGATGATTATTTCCAAACTCTTCAGTAAGGGTTTCTTTTCAGAAATGTAATTTCTTTAATTGGGCTTTTGTATACTTCGTTGTGATATCAGGACAGTTGTATCGCCCTGATATTTTTGACTTGAAATTAAATGAATTTTTAATTTTTCGAATGTAAAAACATCATAAAAGAAGATCATTTTGTAATGTATTTTGAATAAATTAATGGATGGGACAAAAAAGAAGCCTTGTGCAGTAATATTTATTTTATAATAGTATTAATATTTTGAATTAGCTTTAGTGTTCATTTAGATTTTTTACTTTTAGTTTAGGTTTTAGTAATTTGATGTGGTTTTGTTATTTTTTTCTATTTATATTTCAGTTTTTAGTCATTTTATTACTTTAACTTAAACACCTTTTATTTCACTTAATGGCCAAAGTAGCATTTTCAAGTTTTAGTTTTCATCTAATATTTGTATTTTATTTCAGCTTTACTTCAATTAATGAACACAGTTTTTAGTGGTTAACGAGAACAACACTGCGCTTGTGTCATTGACCCATATATCATAGGCAGTGAAGGTCACATTTGTGCTATACCCTCAAAAACTAACCAGAGGAAGACATCTTGCAGGACAGGATGATTTTTCAGCTCAAAATAACCATTATTCAGAATCAGAATCAGAATGCGCTTTATTGCCAGGTATGTTTACACATACGAGGAATTTGTTTTAGTGACTATTTGTTAATAGTTAACAGTTAAGCATTAGTTGTCAATGCAGAATCATATCGATCCTTCTCCAAAATGCTGTTGATTGGGGAAGTGCTCTCTGTTGGGCTTCATCCGGCCCACTCTGGCCTTTGGCAGTTCACCTGGACAGAATAAGGCGAGCTGACCCAGTTTTTCCCCATTAACTCAGTATTATTGGCAGGACTCAAATACGTTATAAATAGGAGAATAGTGATCACATTTAGATGCCTTGGCTTCTCACCAGGGACCTTCAGCTAAAAACGAACCACTCCATCAAAATAAGACTGAGAAAGTTGTGGGTTTCCAAGTGCTTCCATATTCACCATTGTGCATCCGCCAACTGGTCATTAAAGGTTTTATGACCTACAAGCTCTGAAAGTTGAAAGATACATATTTTGACCCATAGGCATCTTGGCAGTTTATTGAAAAATCGTGAGGGTCACCGTGTTTCCTCCCCCAAGGTGCACAGTCAAAGAGGATTAGGCCCAAGAACCAGTTCAGTGGCTAAAGTGGGATTATCAGACCTCTTAATGAGAGTTTCTTTAAGCTACAGGTCGTACTACCTGTCTGTGGTTCTGGTCTCGAGGGAGAGGCTGCTGTTAGACCAGCTTTGGATGAGGAGTAGGAATGCTGAAGGTCTGTAAAACACCTGTCGAGACTTGTAAATTCCCAATACAGCTTCCCCTTTAGTGACTGATGTTTTTTAACAATCCATCTCTGAAATACCCCTCGTCTCGCTTTCGCTTTCTCTTTTTTTGTTGTTGTGCGGGGTTGGAGAACTTGTTAGCTGTGAGCTTGAAGCCCTCGTGGTTTAATCCCCGGAGGTTTTCTTTATCACTGCACAAAGCCTGTTTCTTTCAGCTCGCTGCATAACTTTCCTTCCTCAGCTGACGGTGTGAGTGTGTTAGGATGAGGTAGAATGTGTGAGTACTTTGGCCTAGTCACACACAGCCTTGACGCACAACCTTAATTTTCCTATTCGCATTTGGTGCCAATTTACGCACAACCATTACTTTTTAGTCACGTAATAAACCTCAGATTACATGTTGTTCTCTTATGTTGTCTCGTGCCTTCTGGAAGATTCTCTGAATTTCAGCTGGTTTACAGTTGAAGAATAAGACATGAAGACTCTGATCTCTAGCCAGACATAATCTTGACCCATATATCTAGGTCTGTCATGATTATTATAGAATAGCCTGATCTATTATTATTTGATATAATCGTGATTATTTGAGGGAATGATTTAAGTCAGTATTGAAGTACACACTATATTTTTTTACATGTATTTATTTCAATGTTGTACACAAAGATTATTGGAGTAAGTTTTACAAGAAAATACTATTTCAGTTTATCCACTTTTCATGTTTAATTCAATGTGTTACTTGATGAAATTTACTAGCAATTTCTAAATAAAAGTTTCTACACCATTTTTTTTTTTCAATGAAGTGTGGTTTAATTTAATTAATAAACCACCATAAAAAGCCATGTGAAAGTGAATAAATACTGTTTTATTTTTGTCATATTACTGTATGGTGATGATGATAATAATACAAATATTGTTTATCATAATTATTTCATTTTCTTTTTATCAAATTATTAATTTTTAAAGTGTTGTAGTATTGAAAATATAAAATGTAATATAATTTGCATTTTACATGATGTAATAAAAATATTATATTTATTATGATACTATTGGAAATTATCATGAATTTTGTTTACATGTTTCCTAATTCAGTGTGAAATTCTTGCATATTTAAGCATACTCTATAGCTAATATGAACAAAGCAATTAAAGCATTAATTGCAGTTACATGTCAGCCAAAGTTTCATAACTGTGACAGCCCTATATATTTGCAAAAAGCCATGCTTTGTAGTCAGCTGAGGAAGATCACTTGAGTGTGTGATGTAAGATGTGTGAAGTCAGTCTAGAATCAGTTTTATTCTTCACATTCCTTGAACTTTTAAAATATTAGGATTCCATCCAGTGTGAAATAAATGTTTTAAATCAAACCAAGAACTGATTTATCAATGTTTGGCTAATAATCAGTCATAAACCAACCATGCGTATGCACCTTGAGTTATTAATGGCTCCTGTCTTGCAGAGCCTCTGAGATTGTGTAACATGCAAATTACTCAAATTAAACAAACAAACACTGTTAAATATCAGTAAGAAACACATCTGGAATGGTTTGGCAATTCACCATTAGGTTTGTGCATCTCTAACCTGTTGCTTCTCTGGCTTTTGTCACCGAGTGGTTAACTAAACTGCTGAATGGCTTTGTCTGAGAGAAGTTGATGAGATTTATGCTGGTTTGGCCATGAGTCAACCTCATAAAGTTACCACATCCTTTCCCAGAGGACTTCCAAGGGCCGTGAACAACAGCAGAGTGAGACTAATAGTTTTAGTTTCTGATGAAACACCGTCTCCGGCCTCCTCACACAGATCGTCTGTGCTTTGAGCTCACCGGGGTTCTGGATCTGACGTCTTTACTTGCTTTTTCTTCATTGCTGTCTTGCTGAGAGCGATAGCAGCTACATAACGCTATTGAAAAAGTTTGGGGTCAGTAAGGTTTTAAAGTTTTTGAAAGAAGGCTACATTTATTTGATCATAAATTCAAAGCAGCAATATTGTGCAATATTATTGCAATTTAAAATAGCTGTTTTCTATTTGAATTAGGCCTGTCAAATCAAATAATCACGATTAAATCGCATCCAAAATAAAAGTTATAATTGTATGTATATTAGATATATTTCTTAAATATTTACATGCATGTGTATGTATTTGTATGTAGGCTACATATAAGTATACACAATTGTTTTTACAAGGATTAAGGCACTACTTTATAACAACATATGAGCTGTATCTTAAGCTATATGTGCAAGAAAGTAGTCTCAAATTGAAGTTTAGAAAAAAGTATAGTTAGCACAGTAATACATTGTGTCCTGACTCATCATGGGACAATGCAGTGTCTCTTAGCATCCTTGAATGTATTATCCATCCGTTTCCACCTAAGATGCTTGAGTGAGGTCATAGAGAGGTAAGGGAGTATGATTTTTCCTATGTTAGTACAGTAGCACAAATCATCCCCCGGTCAGTCTCTGTACGGGACAGTGAGTCACAGTGTTCGTCTGAGGGAAGCAAATGTCCACCTTGCTGTAGGGCTCTGGTTGTAGCCCAGATCATTATGTAACCGTTTACTTTTCTCTTTCATTCACTTTCTCATAGTGTTTTTTTGTACTCTGTTCTTTTGCTTTCAGCGGGTCATCTCTGTGCCAGTCTAGTGCTCAGTGGATGTCTGTACTTCAGGATCCAAATGTTCCTGGGAAACAGTTCTTACATGCCCCTTAAATGCAGTTTGTGTTCTTATACAGGGCGTGAAATGTACTTTTTTTGCCCATGAAGCTGGTAAAAAAGGATGAAAGCATTGGAGATAGAAATCAGAAACTTAAATCAAAAACTTAAATCAAACTTATGGATTTATTTTAGATTTTTTAAGAAGGAAGGAATGAAGAATGTGGATATGACGGACAGGATTTGCCAGGAGCATCGTATGAAAATAAATACAATACTCTGAAAGATCATGAAAATGAAGATTCCCCTCACACACCACCATTCAAATATAGTGTTAGCCTTAACCAAGTATGGCGAAGCTGACATTAAATCAGATCTTTTGAGGTCATTTACAGTGAGCTACACAAAATCCAGCATATTGCAAAATGTTAAATCCTGTAAAGACTACTTTGTCATGTTTGATATGAAAATAGCAAAGGCTTCTAAATGATCAACATGATCAAAACCTTGCTGAAAATCCTGCTGTTCACAAACTGATATCTTTACAGATTTTTCTAAAATAAAAGCATGAGTATTAGTAGTAATATTTCAAGATGAACACTTACTAGACTGAAGCAACTTAGGTTTTCTTGATTATCCGTCATTTTAAGAAAAGCCATGTTAAAATGCGATTAACAATCAAATGTACAAAGAGAACTAGCTTTGATCATAAACCTAAGCAAAAAACGTATTCAAGGTTCAATAAATAATTACATTGAAAGCAAAATACATACAAATAGATTTTTCAGACTATTTCAAATGTTAGGCTTTACATGATTAAAATCACAACAATATCGCATTTATTTATTAACAGCTATATATATTTTTTTGCAATGAAATTATATCTCAGTATATGGTCAAAACAAGGTCTAATGAATAGGAATGTCCATTCTGGTAGAAATCAACATTACATTACAAAGTTCCCACATGTGGTTGGCGGTAAGTGTTAATTTCTCACCCTGTTCAATATAATTTATCCAGGGCTGGAACAAAAGACCACAGGACCCTTGGGCAACACCAACTAGATTCATGTGATTGTGAAGCAACTATGTACTGTAAGTTTATCAAGGTGTGGTTGGGACCTCTGGGCGTCTGCGGTCTTGAAGCATGTGCTCCGCATGCATGGACAGAAATCCGGCCCTGATTTTATCCTCAAAAACTCAACATGATGCGGTTGTGTAAAATAGAGAAGAATGTCATTGTTTTGGTCCTCTCCAGTGGCTCATCTCCATATGATGCTGGGAAAATAGTGAAGAAACTTTGCCTTGGAGAAATGATGTCATGTGAGAAGTGCTCCGAGAACAGTAGCCTGTGTCTTCAGTTTCGTGTAGCGTGAGAGACGGATAGAGCTCGGGAGAAAGGAAAACAACTGCACCATAATGTGAATTTAGACATATTGAGTTGGATGAAATATCACTCCAAAATCAGTTTAACTAGTTGAGGTTGGAGGTCAAACCAGGCGTGTTGGTATTCTTTGTCATAAAGCTGCAATGTTATATGTGTGTAAGAAGTGGCGGGATGTTTTGGTTTCCTCCCGTCAGCTCAGTTCCACATGAGTGACCTCTTTCCCTCCACCATCACTGATCTCTGTCTCATCTTATAGAGAGAGTCAAACCCACACAGGCTGCTCAGATTTAACTGTTCAGATGGGAATGTTTGCTTAGATCATCTTGAGTGAGATCAAATGAACAGAGGTTTACCAGTGTTTATGTAGTTTGTTCTTGGTGGTGCTGGAAACCCACCTGGTGAATGAATAACTATTAATGGAATGTTGCTTTGGAAACACTTTTGAGTGGTTTGGAAAGTCTTTTGGGAATTTTATGAATGTTCTCTGAGTGGTCCATTTTTTTAGGTCAAGGAAGGAAAAGAGAACATCTGCCATGTTGAACGGATAGTTCAATGAAAAATTTGCAATTTTTTCTCATCATTTACTCACCCTTATTTTGTTCCAAACCTGTATGAATTTCTTTCTTCTGTTGAACACAAAAGAAGATATTTTGAAGAACTGTGGTAGCCAAACAGTTACTGGTAGCCATTGACTTTCCATAGTATTTCATTTAATTTCATTCATTCATTCTTTTTTCAGTGTTTTTATACTTAGGGTGAGTAAATGACGACAGATTATTTATTTTTTTGGTTTAACTATCCCTGTAAGTAGGGTTTGTCATGATACAGAAATGTTTAACTTGTTACAATATTTTAAAAATAATGATATTTAATTCGCTACAACAGGGAAAAATTGTCACAACATTAAGGGCCAATATCTAATCGTCAAAGTACTTTCTTATGAACTGAAACTCTGAGATTCCGCTGGACTAATAGCTCTGAAGGGGATTATATATAATAATCATAATAATAAAATGTATATATTATAATCGATAATAATGTATTATTATTAGTATTTATTTACATTTGTTACATCTGTTTCTACAAATGTATAAAACATAGTAACTTTTTTTTTCAACTGTGAGAAATACATAAATGCAAAATAAATTTATTTGCAAATGTGTATATGCAAAAATTATTATTGTAAATGTAAAAATGGTAAATTACTAAATTTACTGTTTTTAACTCTTTTCCCGCCAGCATTAAAAAAAAAAAGTTGCCAGCGATTTTGATGATTTTCACAAAAATTTGGTAAAGTTATCAATTTTAAAAAGTTATCAAGTTATCACACTCGTATCAGTGAAGCTGAACTCTCCTCCTGTCCGTTTTCACTTCGCACGGACCGACCATCATGCAGAGTACACGCGATTGTGCAGGATACAAATGCACACTTCACAAAATCTCAACTAGATTCAACTAAGTTTGCAAGGTTTTTGAAATTAGATGTTCATTAATCATTCAAAGATTTGTTTAAATGATATAAATGCATATTTGCTGAATGCTGACGGCAAACGAGAAAGTATTATAATGTTTGCCTTTCTATTACTAACAATATAAAAGCAATCGTTATAATACTTTTTTGTATACATTTTAATTCCTTTGTTTAACCGTTCTATCTGATTATTAGACAGACTTCTGTCCTCCGTGGACAGAACTGTTAACGACAACAGTGAACAAGAGGGAGAATGTGAGCACTGTGAGTTCAGGCGCTGCCGTTCTCAGCGCCATTAAAATAAAAGTCCCGCTACGAACACATCGGCCAAACAGAAAAACTTATTGGCCGATGCCGATATTTGCAAAATGCCGACCACTAATAATAATAATAATTCTAAGAAATATATTACTACTGTAATACAACTGCACTATAAAGTGATTACTTATTACATAAGTATATTATTAATATTTTAGTTTACAGAAATAAAATTACAATACTTGAATTTATTCACTTACCAAAGTTAAACTGTCTTAATTCTGGCAGATGTTTCAGGTTTACAAATGCTTATTGCAAATCTAGTGAAATGCTGTAATAACCTGTCCACAAAATGTTGGAAATTATGCAGAAAATAAAATGCACCTGATGCTTGTTATGTTAAATTCATAGCACATGCAGAGATAGTTTTACTACATTCACTGAGCCACTCTGAAAACACCAGATCATAAACTGCACTTGTATTGATACTGCGAAAATTGAGTATTAAAGTAGTATTAGTACTTTTTTTTTAACTATTCAAAATTGATATGTATCAATAGATCTATATTTTTGACAAAAAGAATTCAAAGCAATCAGAAACATCAAGGATATCAAGTTTGCCTGCTGCTTAATGCCTTGATCAATAGCATGAGTCTGAGGTTGCAAATAATGAATGGTTTTGGTCTTCATAAGAAATTAATCTTGTGTTTTGATGTTAATTTCTTCCCAGTGTGCACTCTGATGATTAGTGCAATAACCCCCTCGTGAATAGACAGACATAAGTGGTGTGAATGAACAGTGAGGAAGAGCCTGTCTCATCTTGTCTCATCCGCACTGTGTTTCAGATGGTCCATCTTAACAGGGTCAGTCGTCTATTAATAAATAACCCGGAAACCTTGTGATTGCACTCAGTACAGGCTGTGTTATTGATTATGCTTCAGGTCTGCTGTGGATGATTTGGCATAGCTGATGTCCTCTTAATAATGTTTAATGTTCAGAAAAAAGTCTCTTGGGAATATCCTGATATGAAGGCAGTTTGTTTGTGGCACGTTGTTAAGTGGTTACATGCCTCTTATGTATGCGGTTGTGCACACATTTGTTCATGCATCATGTGCTTGTGTGTGTGTGTGTGTGTGTGCTGAACCACATGCAGATGCTTCAGCGGACAGCTGACTGCTGCCCACATCTGTGTAAAGGCACTGGCATGCTAACTCAATAGAGGAAGCAGAGCCATACCAACTGTGTGTCTGACAGACAGACAGCTCTTGTTAGTATCAAGATGTTGTTTGCTAGTAGGTATCTAGATTTTCTCTGAAATGAGACTGAAAAGTCTGTATGGATGTAAATAACTCTGAATAAGTCTGAATTAGGCTGTTATTAGTTGGTTTGGCTAATGGTGTAAACAGCCCTAGCTCTTCATAGACTATCAGTTCTGTAATCAATGAGCCAGAATCACTGCTTTATTCCAATAGGTTCACTAATTGTGTTATTATTTCTATACAAATAATAAAATATCGGAAAGAAAAAACATAATAACAAGATATACTGATGATTATTGTGATCTTTTTATTCATTTTATTTTTTGTATAATTATTATTTGTAGCATAAATAATAATCATAAGTATTTTATTATTATTATTATTTTATTTATGTGGGCAAACATAAAATTATGTATATATATTATTTTATGATAGTAAATTATAGCTATTATTAGTTTTAGTATTAATTATCATTGTATTATTACACATGTTTATTATGATGATTATTATTGTTTACAAATTATAGTATTATTATATCAAATGGAACCAAAAATGTTAATCTTAATTATAATTATAATTCAGAATAAAATAAGAGAAATAAAATACAATGAGATTAATATAATATTAGTTTTATTGATGTTTTGTAACATAAATATTAGTATATATATATATATAGAGAATATATAGCATAATATAAGAGTTTATTATTGTGATTTGGTAAACCAAAACATGTATATATATATATTGTATTTAGTAAATTAGGATATTATGATTATTATCAGTATGATATAATAGACAAAATTGAAACAATTGTTATATTATATAATTATATAATTGACAATAAAATAATCTAAATAAAAATATAATAATAATATTTTATATTAATAGTTCTATAGTTTTAAGTTTTATTTATAATACTATTATTATTATTTTTTTATTATTATTATCATCATCATTGAGTTTGAATATGTGTAAAAAATACATACAAAATTATTTTTATGTATATGCAAAAGTCACCGTTTATTATTACTTCCTTTCAAATTATTTTTTAAATTAAACTATTTATAATTATTGGGCAGAGGCACTTCATAAAACTAGCTAATGGGATCTCAGTTATTTAAAATAAATCGTCACAATTATACATGCACAAAAAGTATAACAATTCAAGACAGATTTTTAGTGTTATGAAAGTCGTTCAACCTTAAATCAGGCCTTGAGAAAAGCTTAACAACCTTGGGATGTGCCTCGCTGCAGTGATGCCATGTGAACTGGGCTGAACGAAGACTAGCCTGTGTCTTCATTGTTTTGCATAGTGTGAGACAGAGAGAGAGGAAGGCAACAGCTTCATCAGTGTCAAGGGAGATTTGAGAAAGTGGATTTGAGGCCTAGTTTTTCTATTTGATATAGATTTTGGCCAAAAAAAAAGAAATGGTCTCTGCTATCAGAAGATAGACGATGATTATTTAGAGCTGATCAGCTCACAAATGATATCATGCAAGTCTAGTTGAAGTCATGTGCTTCTGACTGGATTTAGTCCTGTGTGTCTCTCCTGCAGTTTTCCTCCAGCATCACTGCGCTCTCTCAAACTCACTCCTTCTAAGTCACAAGCCTGGAGAGAAACTGCAGAGAGAATAGTCCTGTGTTCCTTCAATGTTTCAGGACATCTGCAGGAACTCTCTGTTCTCACAGTCACACCCTCCACCGCCTCTGAATTACATGCGTGCAAACGTAAGGGTACAGTACCTCAAGCACGCAATACTGCAGGAAAAAGTACCTCTGCTTTTGTAAATTTGCAAAAACAAGTTGCATCTGTAATTAAAAATATTAAATATAAAATAAAACAATACATAAAATAATTACTGTGTTGCATTTTCAGCATGGGCAGCTCAACAAAGGCCAAACAATTACGTTTAGCTTTGGGTCTGTTAGTTACTGACGTGTGCCAAACAACATTTTCATTATTTAACAGATGATGAGCTGTCATTACACCTGTCACGATAACTACTTTTTGTTGTGCGATATATTGCACCAGATATAATTGCGATAAGCGATATTGTTGTAATTTTAAAGACCATTTTATGTCACTTAATATATAATCATAATGTAGCAGCATAATAATGCAAGAAGGCCTACACACTTCCAAATGACAACAAACTTAAAATTTTTAAGAATATTTAGATCATGGAAATTAAGTATAAAAATATTAGATACCTTAAAAAAATCTGAATAAATAGTAAATACTAATTTTCTAACAAAAAGTGCAAAGTAACAAGTAGAAAAAAAAGAAAAATGCACAAAAAACTTTTATGGAGATTTTTCCATCTACAGATTCCATCTACAGATTTTTCCCTGACCTTTTCTCTGTAAACTAAGGGTGCATTGCTGAAAAACACAATCACTACTTAGCAGTCAGATGTCTGCATGCACAAAGGCACCAGCTCCCTACTAAACAGCATACTGCAGATTAAACTTTTGTAGAAGCATTTTTTAAATTTGAGGACCTCATGACTACACCACGTTATGTACGAGAAGCTGCAAAAGACACAGGTGCAAATGGAATGTAAAAAACATGGTGACATATATATTGCGATATATTGCTTCACCAAAAATGATTGAGGTCATGTACATATATTGCGCGATAAGTCGATATATTGATTATTGCGACAGGCCTAGTCCTTGTAATTGTGTCTGCTCAGCATACAGCATTCTCGTCCTCTTAACTTTTTCTTTATGGCGTCCTTATGTCATATAAAAGCTCTGCCTCTCCTAGATGTGTAACTGAGGTGGATGTTTGATGTTTTGTTGATGTTAACCACACCTGGAAAAGCCGGAATCTAAGGACATCAATGAAAGACTGTGCTTTTGACAGAGTTTTTAGACTGAGATATTTATGAAGCTGAAGGCAGGAATATGTTATTTACATGTGAGAGCAACAAAGAAACATGGAGTATAATGACGTGTCCCAAACAAATCAGTTTTATAGTAATTTTTTAATTGATCCATATCAGTTGATGTTGCGTATTCACAGAATGAATATTATTTAATTATAAATACTAAATATTATTTATATGTAATTTTGCATGCTTGTTTACACTATGTAAGAATTACAAAAGCAAAATTCATAAAAATATTTTTGTTACTTGAGGTAAAAAATGGAATCGAGATCGCGATTGTCATACGTATCTTTCAGTGAAGCACGGTTCTGTGATCAGCAGTAAATCTCCATCCAAAGACCAGAGGACGCTCTCGCACGGAAAGTCCAAATACACCCCGCAGAAGAAACCCAGAAAATGCCTATCGCTGAATAAACAGAAGATTCAACTGCTTTCATTGATTCAACGTGACTAATAAACACAGGACTATGGCAATATACCGGTTATCGGAGTTATCATTATTAAATTTTTCATTAAAATAAAGTTTATTTATAATGCAATGCCTTTATCACTGCTTGAATACTATGAAATATGTTGCGTGTCTTATTTTGTGTAAGCCACATCATCTCACAGAAGGATTTATTTCAAAAACTCGACTGACGTTATGAAGTGGGTTTGGATTAAAAATATGTTATTAAATGTGGTATTTTCACATGCTTTCAGATGGAGCAGCATTTACTTCACAGAGTCGTAGTTCACTGAGAAGCTATGCAAACTGCTTTCATAATTGCGAACGATTTCTTCGATTTCATAATCGCGCAATAAAATCCTCTGCGATTTTTTTGCGTAACTTGTCAGTGAACTACGCCTCTGTGTAGTAAAGTTTGACTCCGGAGATACAAACAACCCTAAATGTTGCTCCATCTGAAAGCACGTGATGATGATTTCCTGCTTATTACAGAACCGGCTTTACTAACAAAATGCGCATGACAATCGCATTCGATTAATTGTGCAGCCCTAGTTGTATGTTAAATGTTGTTAAATGAATGCTTATTGCATTATTTCAGTTCCATGTGTGTTACCATGATAGTGTTTGTGTGAATCACTGTGCACCTTCTATATATGTTAATATTTAAAAGCTGCTTGTGATAGGCTTTGGTACATCATGTAACTTTCTCATCATCACCTGCTTTTAGTGGTTATCAGTGTATTACAAAGGTACAAAACAGATTTCAGTACTTAAATAGGTTGGTATATTAACATTATATCAGTTAATGAAATTACGGTATTTAAATGTAAATTGAATTTAAAACCGTAAAACCTAAAATGTTGCTACTGTATTTTTTAAGGTAAAATTCTGGCAACCACAGCTGCTGTTTCTTTACCATAAGTTTTACAGATTTTTTTACATCTTATCTGTATTGGCCAGAATTGTAATAAACTGTAGATGGATCCCAACATTATGGTGATATAAAATTACTCATATGACATATGAGATTTTGTTCATGCTGCCCACTCCTAATATCGAAGTGTTATTAAATAATGAAAATTAATTAAATGAATGAGGAATGAATGAATCCTTTTACACACTGTTTAGGGCCCTTTCTTTGTTTACAATCCCACGCAGGCTAGACTTGCTTTTAGCTGAGCTCTAGTGCAGTGTTTTACACAAAGGATTAGATTACATAAGAGTAGGACACTTATAATATTTGTTTTCCTCATGACAAGTATTAAAGTCTGGAACACAGCATGTTATTAGCAGGTATGAACTACTGCAGTTCCACACCTGGAAAAGTGTCAATATCGATACAGAGATGGGATCGGTGGAAGTGGTGAAATGTTTCAGAGACACAATGCCCAGTATCGAAGCCTGTTTGAGCACTCGCTTACATAACAATAATTACGCTGGATTTTATTGTCTGTAACTGATAAGGCGTTTCGTATAACCTCCTTTATAAACTTTATTAATTCTCTGTACTATGTTTGAATCTAGTTGTAGTTTATTGACAAAGGGTTGAAGACAAATCTGTATATAGATTCTCTGTATTCCTCCTTATTTGATCTAGGCCCGACCTTCTTTTGGCTGTTTTGGGATGTTTGCCATACTTTTGCATGAAAAATTGTTAGTTTTACCACTCTTTCAGTAATTGCATAATGTAATTTACTCTGCATGAATTGTTCTCGCAGCTCAATTGTATTAGTTAGGCTTAATTGATCGCTCGTTGGCCGTCGGGTCATGTCAGTCTCCTGAGCACAAGCTGCGATGATTCCCAGGCTGATTTTCATGAGTACATCCGCTCCTGCTGCCTGAACTTACTCTGACATGATTGAATTGAACTGGTACAAAACAACACTAGGCCAGTCAATCAACTCCTTGATGGCTCATATGATAACAGAGGGCATCTTTGTTCACAGAAACAGTCAGGCACACGGTGGGTAATGTCGGGATACTGCACGGGTTCATATTTATCTGGAAATGTGATGCACTGAAAGATACTCGTTTTCACTGGCCCTGAGGCTCAAACTAAACATTGCTGCTATTTTTAGAAAGTTTACATAGCCTATAATGTCATAAAAATTTTTATGTTAATAAATAAATAAATAATGTAAATAATTAATTTAACATGAATTGATAAATGCTGCAAGTGCAACATCGCCAACTCAATCGATGTCACTATTGTCTTCTGTAGAGCTGCTTATAGCTGAATTAAGCTTGTTTTATAATTTATGAATTTTGCACTTATTGAGCTAAACTGAATCAACACTAAGCTGGCTTGAGTAGAATATTGATGCTATTGTCTTCTGTAGAGCTACTTTAATAGTTGAACCGAGTTCGCTTCATTACTACTGAACTTAGCGACATTCACAGTTATTTAACTAAATTGAGCTCAATAATGATTCAGTTTTCATTTTGGAGCTGCTACTAAGCCCAATATACTTCACTTTTAACGCATAACGCGAGAGACAACTACTAGGCTTGTGTATCGTCAAAATCTGCTATACACTATGTCCAATACATGGGTTGCGATACGATATGTTCGTCTGGAAGTCAGACGATATATTAGGATATTTCTTATTTTAGGAATAGGAGAATAGGGTATAATGTAGAAACTTTAATTGAGAACAACCACCATATGCCAAACCTTAGCAAAAAAAATCAATGATACATATATATAATATATAGATATATATTTATATAGATATACAGTGGGTACGGAAATATTCAGACCCCTTTACATTTTTCACTCTTTGTTAAATTGCAGCCATTTGCTAAAATCATTTCAGTTAATTTTTTTCCTCATTAATGTACAAACAACACCCCATATTGACAGAAACACAGAATTTTTGACATTTTTGCAGATTTATTAAAAACAAAAAACTGAAATATCACATGGTCCTAATTCAGACCCTTTGCTGTGACACTCATATATTTAACTATGCTGTCCATTTCTTCTGATCATCCTTGAGATGGTTCTACACCTTCATTTGGGTCCAGCTGTGTTTGATTATACTGATTGGCTTGATTAGGAAAGCCACACACCTGTCTATATATGACCTTACAGCTCACAGTGCATGTCAGAGCAAATGAGAATCATGAGACTCAGAGACAGAATTGTGGCAAGGCACAGATCTGGCCAAGGTTACAAAAATTTTCTGCTGCACTTAATGTTCCTAAGAGCACAGTGGCCTCCATATCCTTAAATGGAAGACGTTTGGGACTTCCAGAACCCTTCCTAGAGCTGGCCGTTTGGCCAAACTGAGCTATCGGGGGAGAATAGCCTTGATGAGAGAGGTAAAGAAGAACCCAAAATCACTGTGGCTGAGCTCCATAGATGCAGTCGGGAGATGGGAGAAAGTTGTAGAAAGTCAACCATCACTGCAGCCCTTCACCAGTCTGGGTTTTATGGCAGAGTGGCCCGATGGAAGCTTCTCCTTAGTGCAAGACACATGAAAGCCTGCATTGGAGTTTGCTAAAAAACACCTGAAGACTCCAAGATGGTGAGAAATAAGATGCTCTGGTCTGATGAGACCAAGATAGAACTTTTTGGCCTTATTTCTAAGCGGTATGTGTGGAGAAAACCAGGCCCTGCTCATCACCTGTCCAATACAGTCCCAACAGTGAAGCATGGTGGTGCAGCATCATGCTGTGGGGGTGTTTTTCAGCTGCAGTGACAGGACGACTGGTTGCAATCGAGGAAAGATGAATCGGCCAAGTACAGGGATATCCTGGACGAACACCTTCTCCAGAGTGCTCAGGACCTCAGACTGGCCGAAGGTTTACTTTCCAACAAGACAATGACCCTAAGCACACAGCTAAAATAACGAAGGAGTGGCTTCAACAACAACTCTGTGACTGTTCTTGAATGGCCGAGCCAGAGCCCTGACTTAAACCCAATTGAGCATCTCTGTAGAGACCTAAAAATGGCTGTCCACCAACGTTACCATCCAACCAGACAGAACTGGAGAGGATCTGCAATGAGGAATGGCAGAGGATCCCCAAATCCAGGTGTGAAAACTTGTTGCATCTTTCCCAAAAAGGCTCATGGCTGTAATAGATCAAAAGGGTGCTTCTACTAAATACTGAGCGAAGGGCCTGAATACTTAGGACCATGTGATATTTCCGTTTTTCTTTTTTAATAAATCTGCAAAAATATCAACACTTCTGTGTTTTCTGTCAATATTGGGTGCTGTGTGTACATTGAGGAAAATAAATTAACTTACATGATTTTAAGCAAATGGCTGCAATATACAAAGAGTGAAAAATTTAAGGGGGTACTTTCCGTACCCACTGTATATACAATTATTTTTTTTTTACCAAACACGTTGAATCTGCATTTGCATTAATCTATCCCTGTAACATTCAATGCTATTGAACCACTTTTTGTGCAGCACGAATAAAGGGGGAACAATTAAGTGCTTGCAGGAGTCAGATTTGACTGACCATGGGTCGAGAGGAGGGATGGCCTATAAGACCATGGTGGAGGATTTAATACTCAACGGATCTGGAGCTCATTGACAAATATCTTATATTCTAAGATGCGCTCCCTTTACACAGAGTGCGCGTGATTGCGAAATCGAAAGTGAAAGTAAACAGCCGCGAGCGCTCATTCAAAGAGATTTAAATACTCCCCATTGATAGCGGCTCCCTGATACTCGAAAATTATATGTAATATTAGAATATTTTCGGGAGCAGGCGGGACTGGACAAACCTGCACCTGCAAAACTGCACACGTTGTCACTGTTTAAGTTCAGAGGTAAGAAGACTGCAATCTAGTGGTCGGGATAAAAACTCAAAACGAAACAACGGCCATGAATCTTGTATACATTTTTTTTAAATATCGATATTTTGAGAATCGATACAGTATCGCCAAACAAAATATAGCGATACTCACGTGTATCGATATTTTCTTATACCCCTACAGCATACAGTGCTTGTAATATGAATTTCGTCATCAGAACAGTACGCGCGCCACCCGATTTTTGTAACCACGTTTACCTTGTTTACCAGGTCGCACATGTGCAAGTTATTTTGCGTAATCAGTTGTTCCACAAGGTGGCAACACTGTCCCGGGCCGTTGTTTCACAGTAGAAAATGAATCTAAAGAGACGGAACAACAACAACGCTAGCGTACGCATACACGTACAAAAACGAAGTATATTTGGGGCTTTTCAGCTAAAATTATATTTGTTTCCTTACTGGAGAACTTTGCAACATTAATATTGTTATTTTCTTGTGTATTACTGTGAAGTTGCTTTGAAAAAGTCTGCATTGTTTAAAGTGCTATATGAATAAATGTGACTTGACTTAATCATATATATATATTAGCTTAATAATTTGTATAATCATTGCATAATTTTTTTTTATATTGGAATCACCACGAGATTTCACAATGCTAACTGGACCGCACAGGAAATAACGTGAGATCGCTTTACACCGAGCAGGACATAAAACGTGAAGTGGATTTCAGTGTACTACGCCTCTACAGAGATTCATTACTTCACCAATGCTCAAAATGGAACTGTTTAATGCACAATCCCTCACAAATATGTCATCCTTTATACAAGACCATATCATGGGAAAGGGTTTGGACTTTATGTGCATGACAGAAACATGGCATCAGCCAGAGGTCTACTCAACATTAAATGAAGTCTTTATCACTTTTTTCAGGAAAAAAGTAGACACCATTCGCTCCCTTCTGTCCAGTTCCTCTGCTCTGCCTGTCTTGACTGCCGATTTACAGCCTGGGACTCCCCAACCTCTTTGCTGTTTCTCTGACATCTCACAGCAAGAGGTTGATGACATAATCAGAAAGATGAAACCATCCACTTGCGCCCTGGACCCTTTTCCTTCAGCCTTGGTGAAATCTAACCTTTGTGCCATAAGTCCCCTGATTACTAAGGTTATCAACCACTCCCTCCAGGCTGGTCATGTTCCACCTGAACTGAAAACTGCTGTCATCAGACCACACCTCAAAAAAACTACTTTAGATCCAGAAGTCCTTGCCAACTACAGGCCCATCTCTAACCTTCAATTTCTTACTAAAGTTTTGGAAAAAGTAGTTGCACAACTTCAGACCCATTTAAAACAAAACAATCTGTTTGAGAAATTCCAGTCTGGTTTCCGCTCTGGCCACAGCACCGAAACAGCACTGGTGAGGGTCACAAACGACCTGCTGATGGCAGCAGATGCTGGTTCTCCATCTCTTCTCATCCTTCTGGATTTGACTGCAGCATTCGACATGGTGGATCACAACATACTTCTGTATCGTTTACGTCACACCATCAGTCTCTCTGACTCTGTCTATAACTGTTTTTTATCCTACCTTACTGGGAGAATGGAGTATGTTGCATTGGGAGAGGCTAAATCCTTGACACACAATGTCACCTGTGGTGTCCCTCAAGGCTCAGTGCTTGGCCCCACTCTGTTTATACTGTATATGCTCCCTCTCTGTCATGTCATCAGCCGGCATAATTTCATTGCTATGCTGACGACACTCCACTTTACCTTAAGACCAGCTCATCCACTTCTGCTGCCCTGTCATCTTCCACCTTGACTACCTGTCTGGAGGAGGTAAAGGCGTGGATGAGCCAAAATTTTCTGCAGTTGAACAGCTCAAAGACTGAAGCCATTCTAGTAGGCACCCCACACCAGGTCCAGACATCTGTCATTTCCAGCATTACCTTTTCTGGCCAAAACATTCCACTCTCAACACAAGTTATCAATTTGGGTGTTAGAATGGACTCTCATCTCACCTTTAAGGCTCGTGTTAAACATCTGTGCAAGACTTCCTTTTTCCATTTTAGGAATATCGCTAGACTTCGTCCTATGCTCACTCTTGCAGATGTGGAAAAGGTTGTCCATGCCTTTGTCTCCTCCAGACTGGACTACTGTAATGTGCTCCTCCTCGGGATCCCTGGCAAAAGCCTACAAAAATTGCAGTACATTCAGAACAGTGCTGCTAGGATCCTGATGAGGGTAAATACGCAAATACGATCACATCACCCCCATTCTCAAATCACTACACTGGCTTCCTGTTTCATTCAGGATTGTTTATAAGGTCTCCCTCCTTAGCCATCAGTGCATCCATGGCGACGCTCCATCATATCTCAAGGAACTCCTTACTCCACAAACTTCTAAACTTACACTCCATTCTGCATCAACATGTCTATTAAAATCCCCCAGGACTAAGCTTTGCACTATGGGAGATCAGATTTCTGTTCAGCTGCTCCGAGTTTGTGGAATGCTGTCCCTGACCATCTACGGACTCCACAGACTGTCGATGCTTTTAAACGTGGCCTCAAATCCTACCTTTTTAGCAAAGCCTTTGAATGATTCTTAATATTTTTTCTTGTTTTTTGGTTTAATTCCTTATCACTTCAGATTCTGTGTGATAATAAGGTGCTTATAAGAAATTTATTATAATTACTATTTATAGTATGTTACAATTTTAAAGACAAATTACAAACAAAAATATATTTAAAAAAAACAGGGGGTATTAATGGGGATAATAAAATGTTTTTATTCAAATACATTTTTAAGATTTATTTTGCATTTGCTTTTATTGTGTTATTGCCGGTAGGTCTGGCATTTGGCAAAAATTGTAATCTCGATTTTTTTTTACGATTTTTTAACTAGTCAACTTGAAAACTATTTTTCTAAACTGAAAACTATTTTTTAACTTTTTTGTCATTAACTCTCTAGTTAAAGAACATTCTATTCCAAGTGCATCACACATGAAGTTGTCAACATGATGAAAAATGTTAAACAAATCACATGTTAAATATCTTTGGTTGGATCGTTCTTTTCTCTTTACTGTTATTATTGGCATATTGTCAAAGTGTCTAATTTTAACGTTTGGCAATATTTCTATTCAAAATCGCGATTCCTCGATTTCAAAAAAATAAAATCGTAGCAAAACATTAAATTCGAATTAATCGATAAAATCAGAAAAATCGCCCAGCCCTAGGACGTATAGAGATGAGCTAGAAAGTGAATGGGAGAGAGAGGGGAACGGGATCGAAAAAGGTCCTTAAAAACCGAGATTCGAACTCGGGACGCCCGTAGTGCAACAGCGCTATATGTCTGCACACTGCCGACATTTTTATATAAAGTGTCAAAATTATTAAGATTATTATAATAAAACAATTTATTAGTAATAATTCATCTGTCGATTTTCATTAGCATAAATAATACATTAATCAATTAATATATAATTCTTATATACTTTTTACAAAACATTTACAACAAATGGCATAAATGCAAAACCGGTCCGACTGAGCATTATTGTCAAGCCCTGTTTGAGCTGTATCTGAATTCCCCCTCCATTAAAGCATGCAGGCCTCTGAGAGTCACAAGACTGTAATGAGGCTTATCCAAGAGGTTGCTGACACTTTCTTTCTTTTGAGCTAATCTCTGATGCCTTTTATCAGTGCTCATGATATGGGTTGTAAAATAGAGGTTTATGTCATAGCATGTGTTGCTTCTGATGTCATGAACTAATACGGTATTTTATTCTTGCTTAATAATGATGTGATTGTGTGTGTGTTTGTTACGATCATAGAAGTCTCTGGTATAAGAATCTACAAGGCTTTGTTGGATTACGGCCTGAAGGAGCATGAGGAGAGAGAGCTCAGCCCTCCTCTGGAGCAGCTCATCGACCTCATGACCAACATGGCAGACACAGAAACAGACTGTCCTGATGAGGGATATGAGGCAACAGAGGAAGAGGATGAGGGAGATGAAGAACTCACAGAAGTCTCCAACATCCGTGGCTACCGTGACATCATTTCCGTAAGTATTGATAGAGCAATATACATCGGCTAGACCAATTATTGGCTATTTTGTCATTATTGGCATTGGCCGACAACTGTGATCGCCTGTCCGATCAACAGAAGTACTGTTTGCCAATTTAACCAGTTACCAAATCTACCAATAGCCCTGTCAGTTGTGTTTTTTGAGTGAATATTTAGTAAATTCAGTTTTTATTTAATTGATCCTTTTTTACCATCCTCATGTTATATTCCATAAATGTATTTATTAATTTGTTGAATAATAAAATGTATGGGGTTTAGTTTACGAATGCTGTTAACTATATAAACCGTAAAATTTTAATTTAATTTAATTTAATTTAAAAAACTGGCATTTTATCATATAATTATGCATTAATGAACTTATCTATTAAATAAAATTATATATTTTTATAGAAAATAGAAAATAGTAAGATACAATTTACAATCTGTTTTATTAATATTTTATTTCAAACTGTCAAAATTAATATATATTTTTTAAAATACTTTTTCTTACTTATGTTGTTTAGTTTTTTATTGATTTATTTTAATAAGTAATATTACTTTATTAATGAATTGACAAATTTTTATATAAATGAATTGGATTTTTTTTTTATCAAAATGAATAGTGCTTCAATTATTTATTTATTTGTTTATTAAATGCGTAATACAATCTATGGGATACAATGCACAATTTCTATTTTTATTTATCAAAATGTTACCAGTAATTGAAACACTTATTAAATGTTAAAATCGATTTTTAATTAAAATTGAATTTAATTAGTTTGTTAATAATTATTCGTTCACACATTAAGTAAAATATTAATGAATTCATTTAGAATTTTAATATATGAATATATTTTAATCTGAATATTGAACCGGTGTGGATCGTAGGAAGCAAGATCTTCCTCACAGTTCCTGAGTTGGGTTTATCTGCTCTCTCTTAAGATCGGTGTGAGTGTTATTTACTGAGAGTTACTCTCTCAGCTGGTATTCATTATGCTGCTTAGTGCTCCCTTAGGCCCACTCCAGTAACGCATTACCCTGAGACTCCATAAAGGCCTTCAGACACTTAGCAGCACCGGTTATTTTAAATTACAGTCATATTTATCAATAAACTAATGGAGAAGCTCTTTACAAACTGTGGAAAGAAAGAATATGACCAGACTGAGACCACACAGATACTAACATTAGCATGAATTTAAATCGTAACAAGGAATACCATGAAAACACCCATGGAAGCTGTTAAATGACAAACAAACAAGCAACATATGGTCAGTTTGGTTCACAATATGTTCTGCACTATTCCGCAGGGCCATTTCAGACTTGTTAGATAATGTCTGTCCTTTCATGCCTTCCTTTCAGTCTCCAAATTTAGTGACAAGGTTGAGTGCACAAATGAACCGTGACATTAGATTTCTCCAAGCTGAACCTGGTGAAACCTTTTAAATTCTCTATTTAGACTGAGAAAGATTGACAAAAATAAAGAGGAACGAGAACAGAAGATAGTGGACTACCTTTGAGGCATATGCCTCTTTCATTATCTCAGCCCATTCGTTTGGAATGGGAAAATAAAAGGACTTCCTGGAGTGTTTCTTTAACTTCCTTTAGCGCATCCTCCTTAAATGGTTTTTCATTTTTTCCTACTTTTGCTTCTTATCGCTCTCCTGTCAGGTCTAGCAGGTTTTTTTCCCTTGTCGTAGACAATATTCTCGTTAAGCGTGATTCCTCAGCAAAACGCGTCACAGGGACGGTGAATCTACGCTGCGCAAGACATTCCTGAAGAGGGCAGAGCTCAAGGGAAGGTGTGGGGAAAAATGTCATTAAGCCGGTTGGAGGTGTATTTGTTCAGCGTAATTGTGCATTTTAAAATACGTGTTATGCTCAAACTATTATACCTGAGACTGAATTTAATCAGAGTCATGCTAGCTTTGGGTTTGGCTCTCAGCTATGTGCCAAAACATAATGTGTTACGCCAGGGTTAACTTGTTAGACAGATTCGGAAGATGATTTTCTTAAAGTCTGTGGAAAAGATGCGAGGATTAACTTGTCAGACAGAGTTGGACGAGACCTTAAATGCACTTCTGTCCTCTGAAACAGTCAACTATTTTAGGAAAGATACTTGTTGACAAACAGAACAATTACTAATGATTTGTAGTCGTACTCTAACCAATTTGCTCATGAATGGACCAAAGAAGTGGAATGTTTGAGAGCATTTCTGTGCAGTGTATTTATAGGAACATTCAAATGGAAAATAATTCAAATTAAACATTCATTTTCCTCTGTGATTCTTTGTTTGCTCTCAATCTAAGGGACAATAATATATGATCATATGATGGTTGCCCAAACAAGAAAGTAGCCTCATGCAGAGTTTCCTAAACTGGGGTTTGTGAATTGATGAAAAGGTAACAGTTACTTAAATCAAAGGTAACATTTAAATAAATAGGTTTCTTTTCAATAAAACCAATCAAAATAAAACACTTGAAATATTTCTAATAAAAAAAAATAAAAATCTAAATATTAACTTAAAATCTCAGAGGGTGCTTAAAGGGATAGATAGAATTTTGTCAACAATTTTTTTGTTTATTATTTTAGGTCAAAAAACAAAACAAAAAAAAAACCCACACACTACCAATACTTGCAAAATGATCAGAGACAGTAATTTATTGACAATGTTTCGGTCTCATGACCTTCAACAGGCATATTCAAACATATAAATGCGAGCTCAATCACATTAAAATCATCACTGCGAAGGACCATACTAATAACACCCAATGAATACATCATTAACTCCACTTCCTCATAAAAAATTCACATCAAAAATATATATATGCACACACGTTATAACATAACATTTAATTGTGATTCATCATTCATGCCCATGGGTGATTGCTGCGCAGAGATTGGTCATGATGTCATTTTAATGTGATTTAGCTCGCATTTGTATGTTTGAATATGCCTGAAACATTGTCAATAAATGAGTGTTTTTGATACTTTTGCATGTTTTGGCAGTGTGCAGGATTTTCTTTTGTTTTTTGACTTTTTTGGGTCTTTTTGTCCTACGCACCCATCTATTACCTGCAGGTGTGCGATCACTGATTGTTAGTTGATATTTTAGACACTGACACTGACAAAAATGTAGGCTTTAATGCTGTGATGTACGTCTCACCGTTTTCTCCTCTGCAGCTGTGCACATCTCATCTTCCCGGCCCATCAGATGCTCGCAACCACTACCAGGCCGTATGTCGAGCCCTGTACGCAGAGACCAAGGAGCTACGCACCTTCCTAGAGAAGATCAAGAGTGCCAAAGAGGTAATGACCCTCATATGTCACTCTTGTCTATTCACGTGTGGATCCAAAATGATCTTACAAGTACCATTACTGAGTTTTAGTTTTTGTTCCATCCATGAAACGACATAATAAAAAAAAAAATCAGAAACACACACGCTTTATCATATTTATGTATGTATGTATGTATTCGAATTTTCTCATTTCTCAGCTTTACTGAAACCACAGAACGCATTATAAGCTTACCAAATTATGTACAAACTGCTTTTTTCATTTCTTTGTTCTTCCATTTAGTTTAATTTGCTGAAGAGCTGTATTTTCAGTTCTGTGTCATTTATGCCAAAAAAGCAAGTGAAATAACAAAAACAACAACAAACTTTTATAGTAAGCATCTTACAAAGATATTGACAGGGTGAAAATCGAAACAGCTGTATACATGTACAGTACTGAAAGCGTGATGCTGTTTTATCAGCTTGAATGGAGTTAGTGGGCTGACAGCACAAGTGACTCATAAATAGGCTGTGGACTGTGGAGGTGGATTGAAACCAGTGCTTTATTACCCAACACACTGTCATATGCTTGTTTCATCAGGTTTTAAGAATGTAAATATTGTGCTAATATGTTTTTTTTGCTATAGGACTTTAAGTATTCTTAGATATTCACACCTACATTTTGCATTCATAACAAGGACACCATTAAGCGATATATATTTTCTGAGGAATGGGTATATAATATTTGTACACTGAGAAAAAAGGTACAAAAGCTGTGTCAGTAGTGATGTCTTTACCATTTTTTAAATTTTTTATATTTATCTTTAAGATACTAATATGCCTCCTTTTAGGGGTAAATAAGGTACAAATGTATACCTTTTTGAAAAGATACTGCCCCAGTGACAGCTTTTTGTACCTTTTTTTTCTGAGAGTCTATTTTCTTTAGTTTCTGTATATTATTTCCACCTGTCTCATTAAATGTTCGAAGTAACAACTTCATCAATTGAGTCATTTGTAAAAATAAATAAAGACTTGAATGTGCCAGGCTCTTATAGCTTAAGATTGGTAAGTTGAGCCACTTTCTGTATTATTGAGATGACTGTCAAAAAGTGTTTCAGCGATTTATAAACAAACATTATTATGAAGTGTTATTGCTTCTTATGACATAGTAATATGTGCACCATCTGCAGAATTGAGATGCTATCACTCTTTAACTCTTAAAAACAATATTTGCATATAACATAGCCCTCATACCTTCTATTGAATGCATGTCTTGAACACCACACAGAGACTGAATGTTCCCATCAAGTCATGCAGAAACTTTTTTTTTAAAGAGATTCTTTCTGACATTTTCATGTCAATCAATGAACATCTTTACCTGCCATACTTGAGTCACGCTCTGTCAACAGGGCATCGCAATGTGTTTGATAGTGAATCGATAACATGTCGCAGATTTGTGTTCTGTCTCTGTGATATTGGAGGTGGAAGATGCCTAAGAAGAAGACTGGCGCTCGTAAGAAGGCTGAGAACCGAAAGGAGCGAGAGAAACAGACTCGAGCCAATAAAGACGTTGTTGTGGCCAAACACCCATGCAATGCATCCATGGTAAGAGCCATCTAAAGCGTTCATAGTGTACTGTACGGCCAAACAGGAAAAACTTACCGGCAAATATCGGCCTTGGTGATATATCGGTTGACCACTAGTTGACAATTTTTTAAAACATGTTTTTTAAAATACATTAGAGTTTTGGCAACAGGACTGAGAAAAATGCATCCATCTTCCACTTAAAAAATGTGTAAAAAATGGACCAATACATATTTTGAATAGTTAAATATGTGTATTACTAGATTCA